>JAYESA010000018.1:130234197-130251697 GCA_036927795.1 Iris macrosiphon
AAATAATGACTGCAAGATTGGCAAGGTGCACTTGCCTGAGGTTTGGATTCCACTTAGGTCCCGATTTTGGAATTTCCAGAGATGTCTCCGAAAGCTGAAATAAACAGTACCATCAAGCTCAGAAGGTGTCAAACAGCTAGGATCGCCTGTCCTTGGGTCCAATTTGGAGACAAGGGCAAAAACGATAATTTTGGCCCAAAACGGAGTCCACCGGTGGGCCCGCTTTGCACCAAAAAATGTGCCAGGGTCAATGGTCTCCAAATTCACCAAACTTAGTGTCAACAGGTCAGGAATGCTGATACGAACCCAACGGAACTTTCAGATTTGAATTCCGATGAGCCGATCACAAAATCGCCCGTCGAGCGGGGCCTGTGGGGCCCCGACACGCGATTTCGTCAACGTTCTCAGAATCGGACCAAACTTGACCCACAGGACCAGCGTATCGCTACGAGTCCGATGGCGCAAGTTTCGTCTCGATCCGACGTGTGTGCACGAAGTTAGGGTGAATTGCAGAAAAGGCGGATACGGAGCGATGTCCGCGGATACGCGTTGATTCCGGTGTGCACGCACACCCGAATCAGCTTCCGCGAAATCCCACACGTCCGTATCGACGAGGCGCACGTATCTGTGAAGACCGCACGCGACCAAGTCGTCCCGTTTGGCGGGGCGTACTCAGTTCCGGGGTGAAACAGGGTCTGGTTTTTTCCTATTTTTGGATCGCGGTGTGCGATCACCACAGGACGCGATGCCCCGAGCGGTTTGTCAGGGCACCGAGAGGGTCATACAGGCTTCGCGTAGAAATTTACGGAATCAAAAACAGAGATCCGAGGTGCAAGTTACGAGTACCTGAACCCGGCTTCACGAAAAGGGAGTTTCCTGTGTCCGACTCGTGTCCTGGACACGTGTCCACTGCTAGGGCTAGAGTTTGGTGTCTGCCGGAGTTGGGGCCGGCCGGTGGCGGGTTGGGCGGCGGAGGGAGCCGGGGACGGCGTCGCCGGGGGCTCGGGACGCTGGCGGCGACGACAGAGGTCACCGGAGGAGGAGGCGGGCGGAGGAAATGGAAGAAGAGGGAGGAGAAAGGGGGCTGGCTGTCGGCTCGGGGTGTCTCACGGCGGAAGGAGGCCGGCTCGGGCGGCTCACGGTGAGCTGGTGGCGGCGGCGACGCTGGTCTGAGGGGGCGGCGGCTAGGGGAGGGGGAATTAGGGCTCCGGCGGGGGGGGGGGGGGGGTTGAGGGAGGAGGAGACCGGAGGGGGAGAGGACTTTATAGGCCGGGGCTGGGGCGATCGTGGCCGGGGGAGTCGGTAGAGGAGGAAGACGTGGGGAGTGGCCCCTCCGGCGGAGGCGGCGGGGGCCAGGTCGTGGCCGGGGGACGCGGTCTCCGCCGATCGTGGGGGAGAGGGATTGGGGACGGGTCCGGGTCGGTGCGGGTTCCGGGTTGGGCGGACCCGCCCGACCCGCTAAGTCCGGGTTGCGGGCTGCTATAACGGGCTCGGCCCACTGGGCCGGGCCGGGCCCCTAAATTTTTTTTTTTAATAATAACAGTAATTAATAATAAAAATATTTAATTAATAAATAATTTAGAAAAATAGTTTTTAGGCTTTTAAAAATAGGTCTGAGGTCCAATAAAATCCCAGAAAATTACCCTAAGTCCGGTTTTCTATTTTACACCATAAAATCATATTTTCATTTCATTTTAATGTTGTTTATTGGCAATTAAAAAATTACAAACTCACCACAGGTCCTATGTAAATTCCTGAAAAATGTATTTTAAATCCCAAAAATTGATTTAAAAATATCTGAAAAATTTAGGGTGTTTACAATCTACCCCCCTTAAGAGGATTGCGTCCTCGCAATCGAAGGGTAAACTATAAAGACAGAATTTACAGAATTAAAGAATGCTTAGGTTCTACTTGATTCTGCAAATAAATGTGGATAACGCTGGCGCATAACATCTTCTCGCTCCCAGGTCGATTCGCCAGGAGAGTGCCGCTTCCAAGCTACTCGAACCAGCCTGATTGTCTGCCCTCGCAGTGTCTTCTCGCTGGTGTCGAGTATACCCACTGGCTGCTCTTCGTATCTCAGGCTAGGTCCCACTGAAATCTCAGAATGATCAACTATATGGGTTGGGTCCGTCACATATCTCCTCAATTGTGAGACGTGGAATACGTCATGCACTCCCTCTAAGGATGGAGGTAATGCAAGACGGTAAGCCACCTCACCAATGCGCTCCAAGATATCAAATGGCCCAATGTACCTTGGGCTTAACTTGCCTCTGCTGCCAAATCTGATAGTACCTCTAGTGGGCGAGATCCTCAAAAATACATGCTCTCCTTCCTTGAACTCCAGGGGTCGTCTGTGTGCATCGGCCTAGTGCTTCTGTCTATCCTGGGCTGCACGGAGATGGTTCTGAATCTGTTTTACTTTCTCCACTGTCTCTGTTACCAACTCTGGACCCAGTATTTGACGTTCGCCAACGTCGCTCCAGCATATTGGAGATCTGCACTTCCTTCCGTACAACGCCTCAAAAGGTGCCAGCTGAATGCTTGCCTGATAGCTGTTGTTGTAGGAGAACTCCACTAAGTGCAGGTGATCTTCCCAAGATCCTCCGAAGTCCAGTATACAAGATCGCAGCATGTCTTCTAGGATCTGAATGGTGCGCTCTGACTGTCCGTCTGTCTGAGGATGATAGGCAGTACTGAACTTGAGCCTGGTGCCGAGACTCTCTTGCATGCTTCGCCAGAAGTGAGATGTAAATCTCGAGTCTCGATCTGATATAATACTAACCGGCACTCCATGTAATTTTACGATCTGACGCATATACATGTCGGCTAGTACTTCCGTGGATTGTCCAACTCTGAACGGCAAGAAGTGAGCCGACTTAGTGAGCCGATCCACGATGACCCATACTGTATCCTTTCCACTAGGGCTTCTTGGAAATCCAGTGACAAAGTCCATGGTAATATGCTCCCACTTCCATTCAGGGATGGAAAGTGGCTGCAACATACCTGCAGTCCTTTGGTGCTCGGCCTTCACCTGCTGGCAGACTAAGCATTTTGCCACGAAGCGGGCAATTTCTCTTTTCATTCCATGCCACCAGTAATATTGTCTTAGGTCCCGGTACATCTTGGTTCCTCCTGGATGAACCGAGTATATGGAGCTATGGGCTTCTGTCATCAATTCCTGCCTTAATTCTCCATTTGGAACACAGGCGATTTCCGCACCTTAATGTTCCGTCCTCGTGGATGCGAAGTCCCGTCTGCAAGCCTGCTTCTGTTCTTTCTCTCAGCCTTCGGAATCTGGCATCATTAGGCAAAGCTTCCTTGATTCTCTCCACCAGCGATGACTTCACTTCAAGGTTAGCCAGCAAACTATTTTGTCCAGGTAGAACAACCTCTATCTGAAGATCTTGCAAGTCTTGTAATAGCTGAGGCTGCTCCGTTAAGAAATGAGCCGAGGGTTTTCTGCTGAGGGCGTCGGCTACAACATTTGCTTTCCCCGGGTGGTACTGCAGATCGATGTCAAAGTCCACCATCAACTCAAGCCAACGCCGTTGCCTCATGTTGAGCTCCTTCTGTGTATAAACATACTTCAAGCTCTTATGATCAGTGAATATCTCGACCTTTTCTCCATACAGATAATGTCTCCAGATCTTCAATGCAAAAATCACTGCAGCTAGCTCTAGGTCGTGTGTTGGGTAGTTCTTCTCGTGGACCTTCAGCTGCCTCGATGCATAAGCGATAACCTTGCCATGTTGCATCAAGACACAACCTAGTCCACTACCAGACGCATCACTATATACAACAAAACCTCCTGACCCTGAGGGAAGAGTCAAGACTGGTGCTGTTGTTAGACGCCTCTTCAATTCTTCAAAGGCATTCTGGCATTCTTCCGTCCATAAGAACTCCTGATCCTTCCGTGTCAGCTTAGTCATCGGCTCTGCGATCCTTGAAAAATTTTCTACGAACCGCCGGTAATACCCAGCAAGTCCAAGAAAACTTCTCACTTCCGCAACAGAGGTAGGGGTAGGCCAGGTTTCTATAGCAGTAACTTTTTCTGGGTCCACAGACAGTCCTTCCCCCGAGATAATATGCCCTAAGAATGGCACCTTGTCCATACAGAACTCACATTTGCTGAGTTTGGCATATAGCTTCTCCCTTCTCAAGGTTTCTAGCACAATTCTAAGGTGTTCCTCGTGCTCTTCGTGGTTCTTGGAGTAGATTAGGATATCATCAATGAACACCACCACGAACTTATCCAAGTACTGATGGAAGACCCCGTTCATCAAACTCATAAATACGGCGGGTGCGTTGGTTAAACCAAACGGCATAACTAGGAACTCATAATGCCCATACTTAGTTCTGAAGGCCGTCTTTGGGATATCTTCCTTCTTCACCCTAATCTGGTGATAACCGGATCTAAGGTCAATCTTTGAGAATACCTTAGCACCACTCAATTGGTCAAACAAATCATCAATGCGTGGTAATGGGTACCGGTTCTTAATAGTTACAGCATTAAGGGCTCTGTAATCAATGCACAGTCGTACAGATCCGTCCTTCTTGGGTACAAAAAGTATAGGTGCTCCCCATGGTGAAACACTGGGCCGGATAAATCCTTTCTCCAGAAGGTCGTCCACTTGTGTTTTCAGCTCCACTAACTCCTTAGGTGCTAGCCGATATACCGATGAAGTGATAGGTTCGGCTCCTGGAGTTAGGTCTATTGTGAATTCTATCTCCCGATCAGGTGGTAAACCTGGAAGGTCGTCGGGAAATACATCCACAAATTCCGTTATGACTCTTGGGTAACTTGAATCTTCTTCTACAGTCAATACCCTAAGAGTTGGCTGGACCCCTTGTTCTACAGCTCCTCGTAGAAATTCAAACTCAGGAAGGCTAGGGGGTCTAAATATCACTTTTCCAAGCCGGCAATCCAGTGTCGCATGGTACTAACTTAACCAGTCCATACCAAGTACAACATCGTAATCAGGCATAGAAAAGATCAGAAATTGGGCTCGCATCTCTCGGCCACAGACTACTACCGAACATGATCTACAAGTATCACTAACCGGGATAATTCCACCTCCCGTTAGTATTCTCTTCATCTTCGAGAGAGGTGCGGTAGCTATTCTATGTGTGGCTACGAAGCTAGCAGCAATAAATGAATGCGAAGCTCCAGAATCAAATAATGCTACAGCAGGAATTGAAGCTACTAATATGGTACCTGCTATCACTTCGCCTGCAGTAGCTTCCTCAGTGACTGCTAGTGCATATGCCTGACCTCGTCCCTGAGAGGGACCCTTTTGCTGACGAGCTTGTTGGAACAATGCTGCCTGAGGTGGTAGAGGTGGCCTGGCTCCTCCAGGCCCTGTCTGAGTTGCTCCCCCAGCTGGAAGAGCTACAGGTGGAGCTGGTCGATTCGGAACTCCCTCTCGACGTTCTGAGCAGTCCTTTGAGAAGTGTTGTCCAGATCCGCAAACCAGGCAGAGTCCCAGCTTGCGTCGACATTCCTTTTCAATATGTCCTACCTTGCTGCAGTAGTGGCAAGTAGGCAGGTTCTTAGTTGCTGCTCTTGGAGGCGGGCTCTTCTGGGGCCGTTTAGCAGATTCTCCTGGTGATGACTTGGACGGTGCTGAGGAGAAGGGACATTTCAGGCTTGATTCCCTCCGAGTAACGCGCTCCAGCCGACGTGCTGCAGCTAGGACGTCGGTGTAAGAGGTGGGCGCGACTGATCCGATTAACTTCTGAAGCTCGAACCTGAGCCCATCAAAGAACTTCTCCGCCTTCTCCTCTTCGGTAGGAATTAGCGACGGGGCGAAGCGGCTTAGGCGAATGAATTCGGCGTTATATTCTTCCACCGTCATGTTGCCCTGGATCAGGCGATTGAATCTGTCTCAGAGTTCTGACCGAGCCACAGTAGGGATGTACATTTCCTGGAAGAGTCTGGAGAACTCCTCCCAGGTAACCTGATCATGTCCGAGCCTTCTTTCTTCGGACAGCCACCAATGATGCGCGTTGTCCGTCAGTTGCATCCTGACGGCAGTCATCCATTTGTCCCTTGGTAGTTCGGCGGCCTCCAACTGATGCTGTGTGTTTGTAAGCCATTCATGCACTTCAGTTGGTCCTTCCTTGCCCGAGAAGGTACGGGGCTTGAGTTGACGGAAATCCGTAATAGATCCCGTCGTTGGCCGCCTATTTGGTGGATTTGCATGCTCCAATGCTGCGACCAGGCTGTTCCTTAGGTTCTCGGCCTCTCGGCGTTGGGTCTCCTGTTGAATCTGTTGTTGTGCCTACATCATGGCGTAGAACATCTGGAACATTTGCTGACCGTCCATTGCCTGTCCTGGGGGAAAGACAGGCATCGCAGGAGGGAACTGGGGAGGAGGCGGGATGTCATCACGCCTGAACCTGGAACTTGGCTGGCCAGTTTGATTGCTCTGAGAGGATTGTCCTCTGGTATCTGGCGTCGTTCCAGCTTCGCAGGTAAACCCTGCTTCAGTCGGTGTTCCCAAGGGGGTCTCGTCACCACGTCTGGGATCCATACTCTGCATCAAAAGAAAACAATGAGAACGCACAGAGGAATCAAAACAGGATGCAGTTCAAGCAATTTAATTGAATTCGACATAAAGTTCAAAAACGATTAAATCAATGGATGAGATCCTATAACCTATCTTATTGCAGGCCTGTCCGGTCCCTAAGTTGAAACCGAACAATTTAGTTTGGACCTGCATGGGCCACAACAAAAACCATGTCACGCCCTAGTCCCCAAAATGCCGAGGGACTGGAGATGCGTAGCAATGGCCAGCAGCACGCACCGATGGATAACCCAATTTAATGGAGCCATCAGGGCGTACTTAAGCTGTAAATAAGGTCTACTACACAAGTCACACTAATCTCATCCATAAAGATAAAGAAATAAACTGCATAATCAAATGGAAATAATGTATCAACAACATCACAGCAAGTCAGTCGAAGAAACGATCCGACTTAAGTCTGAATAAACTGGCTCTATAGGCCAGGAACAAAAGAGATAAACATGAAATAAATAAATGAGTACTGGGACAGGCACTCAGGAGAAGTCCTCGGCAGTCACCTCGTCTTCAGTGTTTGGTTCAGCTCCAGCAATAGCTTTTGCTCCGGTCCCGTATACCTCGGGATACTGCTCCTCAGCTAAACCTGGAGACATAATCCATTCCATGTCCTCAGTGGACATAGCAAGGCACAAGATAAAACAAGCCAACTGAATAAGCAGTGCAATAAATAAATGAACAGCAGGGTAAACTAAGTAACCATCTATGTGATATGCAAATGAGAGCAACACTAGTACTCAGGCTGAGACCGCTACAAGCTCTGTGTCGGGGAGCCGGTAGCAGTAATAACACGTAAAGGGTCTAGCTCTGCTGGAGAGTCTACAACCTCACAATAATAGTAGATATATATATAGAACAGCCTGTAGCCTGTGTGTCTCTCCCCACCCAATGTAATCACGCAAGCCATGACCATAACGTCTCATGTCCATGTTAGCGGGATTATAACTAATGCAACAAGTCATATTGTCTATAAATAAATAACTCTGTCAAGTCCTGTATCCTATTCAGAATCCCCACGAATATCTCCGGAAGATTCTGTCCATGATAGTGTTAAGTGTCCTGGGTTGTAGGGTACTTGATAGGTCAAGTACAAAATAAGGGGATCGTAAATCCATCTCTAAATGACGAACCCAACACCGCGTACGGTGTCAGTACCCGACTATGATCGGACACTAGGTACGTCATACGTTCCCTAGGTTAAACAGTTAAAAACAGTTTATATGATTTAGCATAAGACATCCAGCAGAGTATTTTTTACAGAAAATATGAAAATAATGACTGCAAGATTGACAAGGTGCACTTGCCTGAGGTTTGGATTCCACTTAGGTCCTGGTTTCGGAATTTCCAGAGATGTCTCCGAAAGCTGAAATAAACAGTACCATCACGCTCAGAAGGTGTCAAACAGCTAGGATCGCCTGTCCTTGGGTCCAATTTGGAGACAAGGGCAAAAACGGCAATTTCGGCCCAAAACGGGGTCCACCGGTGGGCCCGCTTTGCACCGAAAAACGTGCCAGGGTCAATGGTCTCCAAATTTACCAAACTTAGTGTCAACAGGTCAGGAACGCTGATACGAACCCAACAGAACTTTCAGATTTGAATTCCGATGAGCCGATCACAAAATCGCCCGTCGAGCGGGGCCTGTGGGGCCCCGACACGCGATTTCGTCAACGTTCTCAGAATCGGACCAAACTTGACCCACAGGACCAGCGTATCGCTACGAGTCCGATGGCGCAAGTTTCGTCTCGATCCGACGTGTGTGCACGAAGTTAGGGTAAATTGCAGAAAAGGCGGATACGGAGCGATGTCCGCGGATACGCGTTGATTTCGGTGTGCACGCACACCCGAATCAGCTTCCGCGAAATCCCACACGTCCGTATCGATGAGGCGCACGTATCTGTGAAGACCGCACGAGACCAAGTCGTCCCGTTTGGCGGGGCGTACTCAGTTCCGGGGTGAAACAGGGTCTGGTTTTTTCCTGTTTTTGGATCGCGGTGTGCGATCACCACAGGACGCGATGCCCCGAGCGGTTTGTCAGGGCACCGAGAGGGTCATACAGGCTTCGGTAAGAAATTTACGGAATCGAAAACAGAGATCCGAGGTGCAAGTTACGAGTACCTGAACGCGGCTTCACGAAAAGGGGGTTTCCTGTGTCCGACTCGTGTCCTGGACACGTGTCCACTGCTAGGGCTAGAGTTTGGTGTCTGCCGGAGTTGGGGCCGGCCGGTGGTGGGTTGGGCGGCGGAGGGAGCCGGGGACGGCGTCGCCGGGGGCTCGGGACGCGGGCGGCGACGGCAGAGGTCACCGGAGGAGGAGGCGGGCGGAGGAAATGGAAGAAGAGGGAGGAGAAAGGGGGCTGGCTGTCGGCTCGGGGTGTCTCACGGCGGAAGGAGGCCGGCTCGGGCGGCTCACGGTGAGCTGGTGGCGGCGGCGACGCTGGTCTGAGGGGGCGGCGGCTAGGGGAGGGGGAATTAGGGCTCCGGCGGGGGGGGGGGGGGTTTGAGGGAGGAGGAGACCGGAGGGGGAGAGGGCTTTATAGGCCGGGGCTGGGGCGATCGTGGCCGGGGGAGTCGGTAGAGGAGGAAGACGTGGGGAGTGGCCCCTCCGGCGGAGGCGGCGGGGGCCAGGTCGTGGCCGGGGGACGCGGTCTCCGCCGATCGTAGGGGAGAGGGATTGGGGACGGGTCCGGGTCGGTGCGGGTTCCGGGTTGGGCGGACCCGCCCGACCCGCTAAGTCCGGGTTGCGGGCTGCTATAACGGGCTCGGCCCACTGGGCCGGGCCGGGCCCCTAATTTTTTTTTTTAATAATAACAGTAATTAATAATAAAAATATTTAATTAATAAATAATTTAGAAAAATAGTTTTTAGGCTTTTAAAAATAGGTCTGAGGTCCAATAAAATCCCAGAAAATTACCCTAAGTCTGGTTTTCTATTTTACACCATAAAATCATATTTTCATTTCATTTTAATGTTGTTTATTGGCAATTAAAAAATTACAAACTCACCACAGGTCCTATGTAAATTCCTGAAAAATGTATTTTAAATCCCAAAAATTGATTTAAAAATATCTGAAAAATTTAGGGTGTTTACAGATAGATACTAGTATATATAGTTAGAGATATATATTAGTATAGATGTATATGTATATGTGTATATATATATATATATATATATATATATATATATATATATATATATATATATATATATATATACATATGTATTTTTATATATATCTATATATATATATATATATATATATATATATATATATATATTTAGCCTAGATATATAGCTAGGTGTATATATTTATATAGATAGTTAGTTAGTGTTAGAGTAAGGTTGGGTATCTCAATACCTCGAGATACCCAAGGTATTGAGGTATTAGGGGTAAGGTATTGAGGTAACCTAATACTAAGTTATATATATATATATATATATATATATATATATATATATATATATATATATATATATATATATATATATATATTGATGTTATGTATATAGATAAGTATATATTATAGATAGCTAGCTAGTTAGCTAGAATTAGAGGGTAAGGTATCTCAATACCTTGAGATACCAAGGTATTGAGATAAGTTGGGTATCGGGAATGAGGTAATTGCCTATACACTAGGTTATATATATATATATATATCTATATAGTTAGATATATGTTATGTATATATATTAGTATATGGTAGTATATATTATAGATAGATAGTTAGTTAGCTAGTGTTAGTGAGGGGTAAGGCTTGAGTATCTCAATACCTTGAGATACTCAAGGTATTGAGCATCGGGGCAAGGTATTGAAGTTTAGCCTAGGATTAAGGTTAGAGATGATTTTATATATATATATATATATATATATATATATATATATATATACGTGCTAGTATATATTATAGAGGGTATAGATGGGGCGTATAGCATAGGTTGAGGTATCGGATACCGAGGGTATCCCGATATCTCAAGGAGGCGAGTTTGAGGGTTTATTAGCTTAATGACCTAGTTTTGACCTAGAATTTTAGGGGCACCCTAGTTTGACCTAGAGTTGACCGTAGTTGACTCGATTGACCTCCAAAGTCAACTTTTGACCTAGATTTGACCAAGAGTTGACTTTTTAGACCAAGAGTTAATTTTTGACCCATATTTTACCCGTTTGACCCGTTTGACCTAGAACGACCCTAGAAGCTTGTTTTTAGCTATTTTATATCTGTTTAACTCATTAGAACCCTGTTTAACCTTGCTTTTCGCAATAGGTTCTTGCGATACCAGTTCGGATCGCCAGTTGCTCAGGACGTCAGGCGAGTACATTCTCTGATAGTTTCCATTATTTGATGATTATTATGATTCAGCTTCTAGTATAGTATCATCTAATTTTCTGGCATGACACGGACTAGTATTTCTGGATTCATTTACTTGCGACACGTATATTTCATATTTCTGACCTCTATTCTGGAATCACCTACAGGCATCACTACAGGCATCACTCATATTTTTGGCTGGACTCATACTTGATTTATGTGTCGGATCTTGGATTCACTTATTCTAGTCGGGAAAGGAAAATACTGGAGTAGACATGTAAATATTCCCAACTAGAATCACTGGAATCACCTCCTCTGGTCTAATCTGGAATGATAGCAGCCGCACACCAAGTGCACGGTGAGCCGTACTTACCCCTAGCCGTTTACATGTCAAAACAGGTATTTTAAAGACACGAGTTCATTCTTTCTAGTCTAGACTCTCTTGCATTTCTTGACTGGTCTCACTTATATGTTTCTGGACTTGACTCATTACATGTATTCTTGCTGGACTCACTACATGTTCTTGTGCACATACTTGCTCTTAGTTTAGATTTCTTATATCTTGTAGTCATTACTATCTTGCTTCTGATATTCATGCATCTTTACCTTTATGCACCAGTGATATGTATATATTTTTTGTTCATACTTTATTTTCTTCACCTTGCTACTTGCTACAACTATTTTATAGTTTTTATCATTTAACTGGAACTGCTATTAGAGGTGTACTTGCTCCAGTCCTGACTGGACATATTTTTTCCAGAGGATCCGAAAGATTGGTGTCCAACGTTTTATGGACCTCAGCCTGTCGATGGTGCAGACAGGGACCCCCTAGTTTAGGAGTAATTTTTGGGTTGGTAGCCGGGATCACTAGGACCTGTTGTTGTTTTGATTAGCTTTTAGCACCGGGTTTGTCCCCGGTTTTGGATTGAGACCTTGTATTGTATATGATTCAGAATGTTGTATTATTATTATTATTGATGTTGTGGTTGTTTTAGTAGCAGTTATTTAGACTTTGTAGTTGTTAGACTTCTTTGTTATCTTATCGTGCTTAGATTCGTGGTTGAGTACTTGTGTTATCATTATGATATTGCTCCTCCGTTTGGAGTTGAGATCTTGACAGGTATATATATTGATTGCGTGAGATTGTTAGCTAGATAGTAGACCTAGACAACGTTCTACCGCCGATGCTGCGGCGTAGGCTGGACGTACCCACGACTCATGCCCGATTTTTCGGGTGCGAGTCGTGACACATTTTTTGTGGCGGCCCCATGCAGGTCTCGATTCACAATTAGTGCGATGTCGTGATAGTACAACGATTTAGTTGTACTGCTGCGAGCCTGTTCTAGGATATAGGATCTAGGATGAGACTGTACTCAATCACGACTAGGAATAATTCCAATCTAATTATTCTAAAATTGCTTGCCTTTAAAATATCACTGTCCTTCTTTGATGATATCGTATCTTGTACCGTATTGACTTCTTTTGATCTGTGTTCGGGATGCCTCCGAAGACATGATCCCATCATACCGTTCCAGCAGTTGCCATCGAGAGGTCTGCTACCTCTCATCCAGCTCATATTCAGGCAGTTGCTACCGCTCCACTAACCACTCCTACGGTTGAGGGAGCATCTGTTTCTCTCGGGGATCCTCCTCCACTTGTCTATCCGAGGACTACCCCAGTCGTTCCGGTGGTACCTCTTCCACCACCTCCTGCACCAGTAGACGCTGCACAGTTGTTTGCGTTCTTCAGGGAGATGATGGACGCGCAGCACCGTCAAGTGGATGTGATGAGGCTGGGCATTGAGAACGCCCACCAGGTGGCCATGACGGCAGTGGATAGAGTGGCACAGATTCAGCCACAGGCAGATCAGGCACAGCATCCGAGGCCGGACAGTATCATTGACTTCCAGAGGATGCGGCCCAAGGAGTTTCAGGGTACAGAAGGGATCCTGTACGCGGATGTCTGGATAGAGCAGATTGAGGAGATTTTTCGGCTGGCACAGATTCCAGACAGCATGTAGATAGAGGCAGCGGGCAGTCAGATGTTCGACCTCGCTTTGACGTGGTATCGCACTGATACGAGGATCGTGGCACCAGGACTTACTTGGGAGGCTTTCAAGAAACTTTTTAAGGAGAAGTTTTTTCCAGATATGGCACTCAGTGCTTTGGAGAGCCAGTTTGAGGCACTCGTCCAGGGGAGCATGCTAGTGGACGAGTACACAGCAGAGTTCTACCGTCTGGGCAGATTCGTGGATGGCTTGAGTGAGGCAGCAAAGGCGAGAAAGTTTTGCAAGGGCTTGGTCATGGCTGTCAAGTCTTTGACTAGGAGCGACCGCGAGGCAACTTTCGAGCAGATAGTAGGAGACGCTCAGAGGGCAGAGGATGACTTGGAGCTCAAGTCCAAGAGAGGCAGGGACGATTCAGGCAGTTTGAGTGGTAGTACGGGACCAGCTAGCTATCATTATGACTCGCTGCATCAGTTAGAGGTCATGATCTTGCGTGACTTGGACATAAAATATCGTGGACATGAGACGTGTGATTATATTGGGTGAGGAGAGTTTTACCATACTAAAGGCTGATAATATATATATTACATTACTGGAGGTGTCTTAGACTCTGACACAGAGCTTTGGCACATTTACTGGCCCTTCGAAAAAATGCTGCTATGGGTTTCTCCGACACAGAGCCTATAGTAGTCTCAGCTTGAGTATGATTAAGGCTCTTATTTGCATATCACATAGCTGGTTACATAGTTTGCCCTATTGATTAATTTATATACTGCATTTATTTTGGCTTGAGTTATTCTTGTACCTTGCTATGTCCCCTGAGGACCTGGATCCGGATTATGTCCCCAGGTATAGCAGAGGGGATCTATCCCGAGGTATACGGGACATGAGCATACACTGGAGCTATACCAATACCAGAGGACGAGGTCGTGCCAGAGGATTTCTCCTGAGTATTTGCTTTATATACTCAGTTATTTCTGTTTCTAGTTACTTTATTTCCTGTCTCTGGGATTATTGTACCAAACTCATTATCGGGTTGTTTCCCGAGATATTTTATTGATACTTGTTGTTAGATTATATTTTATTTCGATTATTCTAATATTGATCTGTGATTACCTTCTGTGGACGAGATTAGAATTAGACTGTGACTTGTATCGTAGACCTTTACTGTTGTTTTACGTCTTAAGTACACTCTAATGGGTCCATTAAATTGGGTTTGTCCATTGGTGTGTGCTGCTGGCCATTGCCACGTGGCTAGTCCCTCGGTATTTTGGGACTGGGACGTGACATAGTTTTTGTGGTGGCCCAGGCAGGTTTACGACTAAATTATTTCGGTTTCAACCAAGGAACTGAGCAAGCCTGCGACAAAGATATGATAAGTTATAGTATCTCATCCACTTGATTGATTCGTTCTTGACCTCTATATCGACTTCAAAATAATTTATTGATTTGCATCCTGCCTTGATTCTTCTGTACGTTCTCATAGTTTATTTTGGATGCAGAGTAATGGATTCACAAGTATGCGACGAGACTTCCGCGGGAACACCACAAGTTACAGTTATCACCTACGACGAGGGAACGATACCAGTAGGAGGAGGTCAATCAGCTCAACAATACAGTCAATCAAATCAGCATGCCTCGAGAATCCAACAAGATGACATTCCACCATCGACGTAGTTTACTCCACCGATGCCTACTTTTTCACCAGGACAGCTTATGGACGGACAACAGATGTTTCAAATATTCTATGCAATGATGCAAGCTCAACAGAAGGTTCATCAAGAAGCCTAGGAAAGCCAAGTGAAGTTCTTTGACGGACTTAGCTTTGAGCTACAGAAATTAATCAGCTACGTTACAACTACTTTAGACACGAAAGTCCTTATTGCAGCCCGACGCATGGAGCACGTCACCAAGAGAGAGTCCAGTCAGAAGCAGCCGCATGCATTAGCACCAGACCAAGCACAGCAGGAAAGAGCTGCAAAGCGACCCCAGAGGAAACCACCATAGAGAGCAGCACCAAGAGCCTTATTCCCGCCTACATGTCAATATTATGGAAAGTGAGGCCATTATGAGAGCGAGTGCAGACGCAAAATGGGATTATGCTTGATTTGTGGATCCAGCCAACATTTAGCCAAAGATTGCACGATGCATCGAAGAGAAACACCGATGATTAACCGAGAAGCCTCACTAGCTCCAGGAGGGTATCAGCCGATGCCACCTTTGACACCCCAGGCAGTACTCTTCCAGCAGGCCCAGCAACAGCAAAGGAATCCACCACAAGGACGTGGACAAGCTTATGCGATGATGATGGAGGACGCACAGACTCGTGGAGTAGCGAATACGTGTAAGATTTAAGTTATTCATAGCTATCTATTCCTAGTAATGCCATATCACGTGCCTGTTAATTTCTTTCCTTAGCCTTAAACCTAGTATTTTGAACTTGTTAGTAATTGATACCTAAATTTTCCTAAGTTGTAGATTTCTTTACTCTATCCAGATTCCTTTACTCTTGAATTACTTATCTAGGAAAATGTTTTCCTATGTGTTCCACACTTGATCCTCACACTTTTCCTTCGATTTCTCTTTGATCATGATTCTTTATCCTTTGTCTTGCTTCAAACATGTCTTGCAATCGCGTCATCTCTGTTGTCGATTATTTTCTTAATTGCGAGGACACAATTCTTTTAAGGTGGGTAGATTGTAACACCCTGTTTTTTAATTTTTTTAAAAAATAATTTTTTCAGGATTTTTCGGTAATTTTTAATTAATTGTTATAAATGTCCTTCAGAGATTAATATTTTTATGTATTAAATTAATTATTAAAATATTACAAAAATTATATTTTTGGGTGTATAATTAATTATTGGATGTTGTTTAATTTTTTAGAATTTATTGGACTCAAAAACTATTTTTTATTTAGCTAAAAATCCCTATTTTAATTAAACCGGGTTAAACCAGACCTAATTGAACCGAACTGAACCGGGCTAAACCTAACTGAACCCAAATCCTAAACCTAACGGGTCGGATCGGATCCGGACCCGATCCAACCCTACCCGACCCGCTAAACCCTAACCCATTCCCCATGACCCCCGCTCCCCGCTCCACCGGCCACGACTGGCCTCGCCCCCGACTCTGCCGCCCCGCACGCGGCCAACCGCCCACGACCCCGACCCCCCCCGCTCCGCCTCGTCCTCCCCTATTTAAACCCCCGCGGAACCCCTTCACCGCCACCGCCATCACCAAACCCCCCGCTGCTCCGGTCGCCGCTCCGCCTCCGCCGCGACCCCGCCTCCGGCGACGACTCCAGCCCCAAGTTCCCCAGCCGACGAGCCCCCGGCGACCCCAGCACCACCTCAGCACAACAACAACGCCACCGCCGGCCGGCCGTGCCTCGCCGCGACCCTTCCTGTGCACGAACCTCAGTGAGGTACCTGTCTTATCGCTCGCATAAGATTTTGTACGTTGATCCATTTTCCGATCTGTCGAATCCTACGCGTAGACTGCATGACCCCCTCGAAATCCATGTAATTTGTTCGGGGTATCACGTCCTGTGTCAGTCGCAAACCGTGACGCAAAAACAAGAAAAACCCACCATATTTCTGAAATTCAGAAATTGGTCCCGAACTCGCAAGTTCACGACCGTTTTGCGTGCAACATGTTAGCTAATTCTAAGATCTACCTGAGTAGTAATTTAGACTATATAACCAAGTTTTAAAACCCTGTAATTAGTTTATTTTATTTTGTTGCATGTTGTGTTTTATTCGCGGATAAAATCGACCAAAATTTTGGTTAATTAAAATCCTGATTTTTCCAGAACTGGATGCGTCCCATAAAATGAGGCGACTTGGTCGTGTGCGAACTTTACTGAAAGGTGCACACCGTTAATACGGATATGTGAGATTTTGCGGAAGTTGATTTGGATGTGTGTGCACACCGGAATCAACGCGTATCCGTCAACAACGCCCCATATCGGCCCTTTTCTGAAACTCGTTGTAACTTCGTGTGTGCTCGTCGTTTCGAAACAAAACTTACGCCATCGGATTTGTAGCATTTTTTTGGTCCTGTGACCCAAGTTTGGTTCGATTCTGAGAACGTTGACAAAATCCCGTATCGTGGGCCCCACGGCTCCACTTGACGGGCAATTTTATGATCGGCTCATCGGAATCCAGTTCTGGATATTCCGTTGGGTTCGTATCATCGTTCTGGACTTATAGACACTAAGTTTGATGAATTTAGAGAACTTTGTCTCTAGCACATTTTTCGGTGCGAAGTGGGCCACATGTGGACCCCACTTTGACCAAAAACGGTCAATTTTGCCCCTGTGTCCAAATTGGACTTATGGACAGGCAATTTTAGCTATTTCATATCTTCTGAACATGATGGTAATGATTATTTCAGCAACCGGAGGAGTACCTGCAGACCCCACGAATACCAGAGCAACTGTTGGAATCCAAACCCCAGGCAAGTGTTCTTGCCAACTTGTAGTGATTCCTGTTATAGTATTTGTTTGAGTTCTTTGTACATATATATATACTCTTGATATAAATGTTCAACCTAGGACCGTGTGATATTGCTTAGTGTCTGAATAACATTCGGGTGTCGACGCCG
>JAYESA010000018.1:130256697-130451697 GCA_036927795.1 Iris macrosiphon
TAAACCGGACGACGTGCCAAAATCAGCCTTTCGCACTCGCTACGGCCACTATGAGTTTTGGGTAATGCCATTCGGATTAACCAATCCCCTGCCGCCTTTATGAACTTAATAAATCGTGTGTTCCGGCCGTATCTCGACAAGTTTGTAGTAGTGTTCATTAATGATATCTTGGTGTACTCGAAGAATAGGAAGAAACATGCAGAGCACTTGCGGACCGTGCTACAGACTCTTCGGGACAACAAGCTATATGCAAAATTGAGTAAGTGTGAATTCTGGCTGAGCAGTGTATCTTTTCTCGGGCATATCATTTCTGCGGGAGGCATTTCAGTCGATCCAAAGAAAGTTGAAGCCATCGTTGAGTGGAAAAGACCTGCGTCCGTCAATGAGATTCGAAGCTTCCTCGGGCTAGCGGGCTACTACCGGCGTTTCATAAAGGATTTTTCCAAATTAGCATCACCTCTGACTCGCCTCACACAGAAGGGAGTCACGTCTGAGTGGTCTGCCGACTATGAAGCCTCGTTTGAAGAGTTAAAGTATCGCCTCACCTCTTTCCCGTTACTTGTACTACTAGACAAGAACTTAGGATTCCAAATATTCAGTGACGCGTCAGGGCTGGGCTTGGGGTGTGTACTCATGCAGCATGATAGGGTGATAGCCTACGCATCCAGACAACTGAAAAAGCATGAGAAGAATTATCCTACGCATGACCTGGAGCTAGCGACAATTGTGTTCGGGCTAAAATTGTGGCGACACTACCGTGCGTACTAGTGTAATGATTGATGATTATGTTATATTATATTATATTATATTATATTATATTATATATAGGGTCGCTGGACCGTTTGGGCGAGACTTCGGGAACAATATTTTGGTACTCGCAGCTTGAGGACCCAGGCAAGTATACCTTGCCTTGTTGTACTATTTAAATTCAGTTATTAGTAGTTGTATATTTTATTATTTTAATATTATATAACTGTGCGCGTCCGAGAAAGACTATGGTGCAGTCAACGAAGGCGTTGACATTAGGACTTGTGTCTGACCTAGTATCTAGTGGACCCACATAAAGTTGTGGAGTTATTAATATGACTCCCTAGGCCTTGACACGTATCATTGTACGACACAGAGTGAGTTCATGTAGGGACGCGTACTTCATGCTTGATTGGCCATCGGGGTGAGCAGCACGTGTGATGGTATTTAGCTTAGTTGTATATTTCTTTAGCGACTTGCATTATAGTACGAGATGTCCATGCCGTGTTCGTGACTTGTACATTAGCATTGGGCGGAGAAGACAATTAGTAGGCGTATGGGACATACATTTGGCTACCATAGTTTCAGAGTAAACTACGGAGAAACTACGGGGTCGTGAGCCTCAGTGTTATCCGGTTATGGGCCATGTGTTACCCGGTTATGGGCTTAGTGTTACCCGGTTATGGGCGTATATGCTTGTCGATACATCCGGCAGAGGTTACTAGCTGCGCGCTATCATGATCGGTGATATAGTCAGCATATACTCCTGGCATCCAGTTTACAGCTAATGCCAGGTACTTAGCCTCTGGCTCGACGCTACGCTTTATACCTTTCACCTACCCATACGTACCAAGGTTGTCTTCAAGTGCATTTCACTTAGCTGGTTAGTTCACCCTCGAGTTTTCACAGTATTTACTTTATGGAATATATTTTTGTATCTTGTTACGTCCCTCTGAGGACCTGGTTCCCTTCCAGGTTATTTATGCAGTTTGCAGGATGCTTGATCTAGTGGAGTGTGGACATCATTGCAGGTATCTTTAAATTTTTAGCTATTATAGCCTAGTGCTTATAGGCCTATGTTGTTCTTTTGGCCTATTCGAACAGATGTATTATTGGGCCGCAGACTGATGATGTCTATCGTTCTTTCTTGAGATTTATTTACCATGGATTAAGATTTAGTTTACTTGTTGCATGTTAGAATTGGATTATTAATTGGATCACTTGACCGTGGACAGCGTAAGTGTGCTTCGTCGGGTCCATTAAATTGGAAAGCCCTACGGAGTCGTACCAGCTGGCCATTGCCACGTGTCTGGTCCCGCGTGTTTTGGGACTGGGGCGTGACACAATGCATAACCTATCAGAGGGTGAAAGCAGAACATCAGAGTTCGGGCGAAGAAATACAGAATCTTGCTATCCCGGAATGGAAGTGGGAGCACATAAGCATGGATTTTATTGTTGGCTTGCATAAGACGCAACGGGGGAACGATACAATCTGGGTCATCGTCGACCGGTTAACCAAGTCAGCGTACTTCATTGCCATCAAAACTACTTGGAGCACCGATCGTCTTGCTCAGACCTACCTTGATGAGATAGTTCGGCTGCACGGAGTGCCAGTTTTCATAGTATCAGATCGGGACGGATGATTCCTATCACGTTTCTGGGAAAGCCTTCAGTCAGCGATGGACACCAAGTTAAATTCCAGCTCAGCCTACCATCCTCAAACAGATAGACAAACAAAACGGGTGAATTAGGTACTAAAAGACTTGTTGTGCCTCTGCGTAATCGATTCAAAGTCAAGTTGGGACGTCTACCTACCGTTGGCCGAATTTTCATACAACAACAATTATAAGTCTAGCATCCAAATGGCTCCGTACGAGGCTCTGTATGGACGAAAGTGTAGGTCACCAATCTGCTGGGATGAAGTTGGGGAGCGCCAAATCCTTGGGCCAGAACTGGTTGAACAAACAGTCCAAAAGGTTCGAGTGATCCGAGATCGATTAAAAGTAGCACAGAGCCGGCAGAAGAGCTATGCCGACATTCGTCGTCGACCCCTCGAGTTCCAGGAAGGTACCATATGTTTTTAAAGGTCTCGCCCATGCGAGGAGTCATGTGATTTGGAGTAAAATGGAAGTTAAGTTCGAGATTCGTTGGACCGTTCGAAGTTCTCAAATGAGTCACTTCGGTTGCCTGTCAAATTGCATTGCCACCAGCCCTGTCAGATGTGCATAACATTTTTCATGTGTCACAGCTTAGAAAGTACATGCATGACCCGAACCACGTGGTAGACTTCGGTCAGCTGGATCTGCAGGCTGACTTATCGTACGTCGAAGAGCCCGTTCTGATCTTAGATCGTAAAGAGAAGCAGTTACGGAATCGGGCAGTCTCGCTTGTGCGCGTTCTTTGGCGGAACCACTCGGTCGAGGAATTAACCTGGGAACTCGAATTAGACATGAGAGAAAAGTTTCCCTCATTATTTCCTAGGGGTAGGTTCCATTCTTAAGTTTCGAGGACGAAACTTTTTGTTAGTTGGTTAAGATGTAGTGCCCCGTTCCCCCTGTTCGGGGAGCACAGCTAAGAAATACTTGGTATCGTTCGATCGGGACAGATTGAATCAAGATTCTTTCCTCGTTATGGATTGGTTTCTTCGGAATTAGGTCCCACATTCAACGGATTGTGCCTCAAGGAAGGACTCGGCGCCAGAGTCGAGAGAAGCCTTTCTGTTGCGCTGGTTTCCTTGCCCATTTTCGATGCCGCTTGATTACTTTCTCGTTGGTTTTATGACTTGCATTTATTGAACGGTTTCGATGGATTTCATTGCCTTCGTTCTTAGGATTTTGTATTTCATATCGAAACCTTGGAGATTGAAGCATGAGATACATCTGGTGGTGCGTGCAGGTGATCGTGTAAGCGACGCGCGAGTGGAGTCCTGAAGATCTCCCCTTCTCTCTCTCAGTTCACCAACTTGTGAGTGGCTTTACTTCAATTAGCGCCCTTCTTCCAAGTCTTCATTCTTAATAAATTAACTCATTTGTGCATTCCGATCAAACGATACCAAAACAATAAAATTGAGTTAGAATAAAGAAGAAGTAGACTTGAAACACTTATAATGCTTGTTTTACACAGAATTCTATGTGGTCACATTGTTGCGTACATGTCCGTTATACATATAGCTATTTTGTGTTCAGTTGTAGTTAGAACTTATTCATCTATGACTGCTCAATGGATAGTACATAACTTGTGAATTGATCATAACAGCCAGTAGACTATGCCATCGCATTGTGCTAAAGCAGTTCCGTTCATATTGATGTTTGAAATGCTTCGTTTGTAACTTAGTGTTCAGATCGTCAATGGTCATGGATAATATTGTACACAAGGGCCTTGGTTCCTGCGAACGATCGCCAGGACACCGGGGTCGATTCGTACCGGGCGGAACATCAGATAGTCGTGCTAAAAACTTAGAACTGGTGAGGCAAGAGTTTGTAGCGGGGCTCGCTACCTGCGCTGCAAGCATCGTCGTCTACCCAGACTATGGTCCATGACGGCTGTCCAGATAGTGATCTTTATGTATATTTAAACTGTGCAGACTAATTATGTCTTTATGGCAGGAAAGTTCATGGTAAGTTTTGTGTAGGTGGTTCAGATGGTACAGGTAAAGTCATCGAACGGTGGCACATTTTGTTATGTCATTCCATTCTATCGTATATAAAGAATTGAACTAAGACAAGATAGAAAGATCACATAATAAAAATGTTACATGTTCACATGAATATGATATCGATTTGGTATGTTGGGTTAGTTCACCCTCACCGGTACTTTTTGAAGTACTGACCCTCGTTGCAGCAAGTTCCCCGAGCCGAGGCGACACAGCGAGAATCTGAAGCTTTCTTCAACCCTTCCTTGATCAGGCGTGTTCGTGCTGTGACTTTTGGATCCCAAGTACATACTCAAGAAAGGAGCTCGCACTTCTTTTTGAAGCTCCTAGGCGATGGTGCTGACTCGCACCCAAGGTATTTTGTGCTTTGAAATACTAGTAAAGGATGTAATATATGGATTGTCTATCTCATTTTGCATCCAAGTTGTAAGCCCGTGCGGCATCTTTATTACTTTTGATTCAAGAGTCTGTAAACAGATGTTCATTATCAATAAAGAGAACTTTTCTATATCTCAATGTATGATATCTTATTTGCGTACTCTGTTGCATTTGTTCTAAAGTATATCATTATGCCTATGCCTTGTGCACGCGCGCCCTACGCGTGCACGACATCACGCCCGTGGAACGATTATCGATTTAGCGAAAATTGGGGCGTGACACCAGATGTGTCTATTTGCCAAATTTTAGTAAGATACAATACTATGAAGCTTTAGCTTCTATTGCATAACCTGTGTCAAGTGAGCACAGGCAACAACAGAGGTTGGGTGCATGATCCTTGATGTACAGTGAAGGGTAGTACGGCAGTAGCAAGTAGTGAGCAGTGATGTTAGAGTGTGAGGCTTAGGTGGTTTGATGTGGGGAAGTTCACTCGGGTAGCAAGGGACTTGTGCTACACTCAGATGCAAGCAAGGATGTAGGCTCGGAGGCTCAAAGTAGTGTGGATTTTACTGCAGTCCTGCAGTGTGGCACACACTGTGTGTAGTTCATGGTGATGAGGATATCTGGGTACTGCTTGAGCTTCATGTATGGGTGGCAGTTGAGTAGAGGAGAGGTACCTGAGGGTACCAATGCACTAGAGGTGTAGGTTAGTGTTGGATATAGAAGTATCCAAGGTATGATACACTAGATAGTATCATAAGGTATTAGGTAATAATGTGCTAGATTGGTGGGGTGTCCTAGTGTGGGTAATGTATTAGGTATCCGTTGGGTATTTGTGTATCCAGTATCACATGATATTGGTTACATGATAGGGTATAGGGTATATTAAGACACCACAAGTTCAAGGTATTGGTTAGTCTAGGTGATGAGATAATTAAGATATTCTATACGATACTAGTAGATAGCCATGAAATTAGTATGATATAAGGTTAGATAACTATATTTATATAACTAGTATTGATACCTAGTGTCCACACATGAGTTATGACCTAGCAACTTAGAGTTGACATAGTATAACCTAGTATTAACTAGTTTGGCCTAGATTAACCCAGTATAGACCTAGTTTGACACCTTGGACCTAAAAACGACCTAGAAACCTCATACAAACCTAGCTAAGGGCATTTCTTATTCTGGATCACTAATTAACATGTATAATTCATATATAGGTCACTTAGACTCCAATACAGACACTGTTTGATATTCATTACTCTGGACTTCAGGCGAGTACATTCTCTGATAGTTTCCTTTATGTGATAATTACTATAATACATGTATTTAGTAATGTTATATTTGATTGCTGACACGATGGTACACGGATTAGTATGTGTTGGATCCTTAGTCATGAGATGTTACTTCCATAATCAGATCTTGCTTCTCACATTATCGTATGATACTAGCCAACTCGTATGCCATTAGCCTCTATTATATGTTTACATTAGACTTTACTTGATGATCATACGATATGACGTGTCATGGTTGGATCCATCGTACTAGTCGGGACGAAAAAGTGCTAGCTAGATATGTGATCAAGAACCTTAAACAATATTTAAAATAACGTTAAATGTAGTCAACAGCCAATCATACACTTCACGTATGATTGTGTTACTCCGTAGTCAATAACCAATTATACACTTCACGTATGATTGTGTTACTCCATAAAATTAGCCAACTATTAACCCAAGCCGATCACATATCTAACTAGTATTTCAAAACACTTAGTGTAGTTACATTTTTTCTCTATATTCTATTTTATTGTGTAATGATTATACTATATTGCTCTAGATTACCTGTCTCTCTTTACTGCCATACTATGATATCTGTTTACTATTTTTCTCATCATGTATAACATTCACTATTACTGCTTATAGTCATTATCAATTAAATTGGAACTGGTACTGTGTTGTACTCGTTCCATCCTGACTGGATAACATTTTTAGGTGTGGATTTGGAGGATTGGTGTCCGATTTATTATTGACCACATGAGGGAGTAACAGCAGCTTTGGACCCTGTAGTTCAGGAGTGATTGTCGGAAGGTCTAGCTGGTGTCACCAGTTACCTTAGCTATCTTTATTCAGTATTTTGGTACCAGATATGTCTCCGGCATTTACTAGGCATTGGGATGTTATATTTTGGATTCACCTAGGCTTGTTATTGGTATTACTAGACTTATATAGACTTGTGACTTTGGATTTCTCTTGCATATATCATATCGTGCCATTTATTTTCCTACTAGATTTCTTGTGATTGAGTATTATCATTATATATTGTCATCTTGTCCTCCTTATGGAGTTGAGATATTATTGACATGTTATGATCATATTATGGTGTGAGATTGATAGTTAGTATTGTTGACATAAATATCGTTCTACCGTCGATGCTGCGGCGTAGGCTGGACGTGCCCACAAACTCGTGTCCCGATCATCCGGGTGCGGGTCGTAACAGGAAGCTATAAATTTTATTTTTAAAAACTGTAATAGATTGAGGATAGTTATGGTAACCCTCCTTAAAAATTTCGGAACATTGTAAAGCCTTTTTGGCAATTACAATTTCCTAAGTAGTGGGGTAAGTAGTGTTTTTGTTTACGAAACAAATGTTTGAAATGATGTAATTATAATTATGGGTTATATTCGTTGTTGGAAATTGAAGACTAAATTACTCTAATGGCACACCAACAATAGCTTTTAGACGATTTTGGCTCTTTAATTTTCCACTGCTCGATTTTTGTACTCTAATATCATAAATTGCTCTTATGAAACACCTTTGTCAAATTTGAAACACATCGAGACCACTTCAAAATTATATATTGTAGTATAAAAGTGCACTTTAAATACTTGAATTGTCGGATATTCTTTTGAAGTGGAATCGATGTATTTCAAAATTAAAAAATGTGCTTTAAAAGAACAATTTTAAAATTGTAGTACGAAAATCGACCAGTAGAAAGTTAAGATGTAAAAAAATATCGAAAAAATATAGTTGAGGTACTATTGCGATAATTTAGCCAAAATTGAAGGACGTTTGCCTCCGACTTTGTGACATCAAACGAAAGGCAATATTTAGGGGAGTATTGCAAAATTTATTGCAGTAATTGAGAATATTTAATGCTTGAAATGTTGTAAATGCTCAAATATTTGTTGCAACCAACAGTTTAGGCAACCAAAGGACACCTCGCTTGTTTCCGTGACAGGTTGGTCATGACAAACCTTTGTCTCTACATTCAGCCACGCTCGGCCTACATGTCTAGAGACATGAACAAATTACAAGTGAGGCATCAATCTCGCTAGCTTCAATAATAGTATATCTATACTACTAAAATTATTAATTAAAATTAATAGAAAATTAATAATAACATGTAGGTAATTACGAAAACTGGTAGAAAATTACGAAAACTACCATTTAATTTTTCTAAATAATATATAATAATATAATAAAAAAATTAGAATAATTTCAACATCAATATTTTAGCTTTTCTAGTTTAATCTATGAAATACGCGTGTGAACCAAAGCTTTACTTGAACAAAGAAAAACCTTCATTGGGTGACCACTTTGTACGGAGTAACTTTCTAGGTTGCTTGTAGCAATGACGGTTGTAGGATTATTTTGCTAAAACCCAGATATAACTTCTTAAGCATTGCAGAGAAAAGTAAATAGTTTAGAGCATCAATAGTGATAGAGTCGATTCCAGCATTTTGAAGATCCTAGACAAGTTTCATCTATCTGTATAATCTTTTTTTTATAAATTCAGAATCCAACAAATCTAATAAATCTAAAATGCAATATAATTAGCCTTGGATACACATAAATATTTTATCAAATAAAATCAAATAACACAACTAAATCTAAGAAAAAAAAAGTTCATACTCTTCTCGTTTTTTTGTGTGCAAAATTATCAATTAAATCGTTGTGATCAAGTTTAGCTTTCATTTTTTTTTTCTCAATAGACAACATTGCCAAACCATTCAAACTATCTTGAGACATAGTTGATCGGAGATAATTTTTAATCAACTTCAGCTTGAAAAAACTTCTTTCAGCAGTAGCCACTGTAACGATATAGTTAATATTATTCTATATACTACCAAAGCATTAGAAAAACCAATGCGCAATTTTTTTATATATTCCAACACTTCAATTGAGAAAAAAAGACGTTTGAATTCTTACCGTTTTTTGATTTAATTTCCATGAAAACTCCAAATTTGGAGAAAGATTTGCGGTTGCCAACCGTTGGGGAGAGATTTACGAGAGAGAAGTAGGCACACGACTTAGAAATAGGCATTTCCAATTTAGGTTTAAATTTTTTTGACTTACCTCCCACTTTATTTATTCATATTCAGGATGTACCCCACATTGTTTTCATAATGTACAAGACCTCCCACTTTTGACGAAAATCGTTTCTTTCTAACGGTTAACTCGTTTGACTCATTTTTTTGGATGAAAATACTCCCGTCTTCTTTCCCCCTCCTTGCTGCAGGCCCCCGCTTCCCCCTCCTCGCCACCCGCCCCCCACAACCGCCGCCTTCGACCCCTCTTCCCCCATCCCCGCCACCGAACCAGCCCCCCTCCCCCTCGCGACCGCCGCCCTCGACCCCCTCTCCCCCCTCCCCGCCACCGCCCTAGCCCCCCTCTCGGCCCTCGCTCCCCCCCCTCCCCGCCACCGCACCCCCCCCCCCCGCCACCGCCGCCATCGATTTCGCTCCCCCTTCCCCGCCACCGCCCCAGCCCCCCCTCCCCTGCCCCGCTCCCCCCCCTTCACAGCCACCGCCCCCACACCTCTCCACCCTCGCTTCCCCATCCCCGCCACCGCTTGCCGCCGCTCGCCGGATGCTGCTACGGGAGCGGGGAGGGGGGGAGCTGGGGTGGGGAGGGGGGAGCGTGGGCGGGGAGGGGGAGCGGTGGCGATGGCGGGGAAGGGGGAGAAGTGGCGATGGCGGGGAAGGGGGGGAGAGGGGGCGAGCTGCGGCGGCGGATTGACCGCAGGGGGAGGAGGAGGGAGGGTGAGAGGGAAGAGAAAGAAGAAAATAAGAGAAACATTTTCGTCAATTTTTTGGGGTCAAAGCAGTTGACTGTCATGAGTGGACAAATTTTGTCAAAAGTGGAAGAGTCTTGTACATTATGAAAACAATGTGAGCTGCACCCTGAATATGGATAAATAAAGTGGGAGGTAAGTCAAAAAAAATTTAGATTTTATTCTATTATTCTGTAAGCAGCCATCAGGCCCATCTTGGGCTATGCCGCTTGGGCTATGCTGCTTGGGCTAGCCAGGCTACTCCCATGAACAATTACAAAAAACAAAAATCAAATCAAAACTTTTTTTTCTTTGGAGGCACTTTTAGGGAAGGAGGCCCTAGGCAGCTGCCTAACTTACCTCCCATTGGAGCCGGCCCTGAATAGTGATGCTCATTCCAATTTCTAGATTCAAAATGTAGGAACTTGGAATGACAACGGAATGGATATTAGCCAAGACCATACCTTCCATCCTCATTTTCGAGTAGTATTCGAATCTCTGTTTCCGTCACCATTCCTATTATGATTCAATATTTTACTCCCATCTCCATAAAACATTGCACTCCAAGTCCTCGTCTATGTTTCTGTCACTTTCTCGTTAATACTTTCGTAGAGAGTTTTTCTGTCCTCACCCATTAACAATTTTATCTGTATATTATAAGCTTACAAAATTATTTTTAATCCAAAAATAGGAAAATGCTAAGTCTACAACCAAATGCTTACAACCTACTTACAACCCCTCTCTCTCTCTCTCTCTCTCTCTCTCTCTCTCTCCTGCTTGACATATGCGTCCCACCCGACCCCACATCCCCTCTCACCTCCAGCTATATGGGTTCCATCCGGCCCCACCTTTCCCCTCTCTCTCTCCCAATGGAGGCTGACCACGTGGCGATTGTACCCCCTTAGTTGTAAGGGGGTTGTACCCATAGCATCACCCCAAAAAATAATATACAAGACAAGTTAGGAAAACCTAATTTCTATCAAAAAAAAAAAATATACGACTAGATGGAGAAAATAGAAAATGATACAATACAACAACAAAATATTAATCCAACAAAAATATACAAATATACAAGTACTAAATAGAAGTATATAATACAAAACAACAAAGAAAGAATGTTAACTCCATAAAAACATATTCAAAATAGAGGTCTACAGTTTCATATAACAAAAACATGTGAGTATAAGTAATCGGGGTCAGAGATTACCAGGACGGGGAGTACTATACTCGTCTGCCCTGAATTCGACCAGAATTTTTTTTAAATTCCCATCCCACCAGAGCCGCGATGAGTTCATGGGGGCCCTAGACGAACTTTTAAAATAGACCCCCATATATTAAAAAAAATAGTAAATTAAAAAAATTGAAAATGTTGCCACAAAGACTTGAAACCTGGGACCTATAATATGCAAATCTAACATAATAACCACTACACCACAATTGTTGTGCGCTAAACTAAACCCGTGATACATACTAATTCTATTTTAGATACGCGATATACATATGTTTAAATTAGTTTTTTTGGCCCTCTTGATCCGTGGGCCCTGGACGGTCATCCTATCTGTCCTGTCCCATGACCGACCCTGATCCCCACCCCGTTTCTGTTTTTAAATTTCCAGTAAGAAATTGTCATCCCTAGTAAGTAAAAGCTCATTTTGTAGAAAAATAAAATTTAATTAGAGCTCCATGATGATCTTATTCCAGCCACGGGAGTTGTAACCTTGGTCTCATAATTTCTACATTCTAGAATATAGAAATTCATTTTGTAGAATAATAAGGCTCAATTTGAGGGCCAATTTCTAGATTTTAGATTTTATATATTTTTTGAAAAAGAAAGAAGGTTGGGCATATGGGTCCCACTCAAGATTTAGTTATTTACTATACTCCTACAAATCCAACCCATTATATATTTATTTTTTTATTACAACTTTGGGCCTCAAAATGATTTTGATTTTTATTTTTTTATCTCTGCTCTCACGAGCAAAATATATATGGCAAACAAAAAGAAGAAAGAATCGGGCTCATCACAGAATTTTCAGATTATTCAAAGCGATAGCACTCCAAATTTCGTTTAAATGTAGACATGTTGATGTATTGTCTACAGAATGAATTTTAAAATAACTCAGCTATCAGAATGTGGTCTACATAGTATACAAAATTTATTGCAACGAATCAAACATGACCACCAATACAAATAATTAACGGAACAAGACCACCCGTATAAATAAAGCTGCCTAGTTTATGAACCTGACTGCAAAAATAGGCGGACCCGACTCGGTTTTCCTTCGCCGAATGGAGAATAGATCAAATCCCACCTTTAATGAAAAAGACACGAGGCAGAAAATTAATGTTAGGATATGCGATCTTCAAAAGGACAAATGAAGCAAATCATGAAGTGGTAAGTCTGACAGAAAGTAACAAAATAAATACTTAGATTCTTAGGTATCCAAAAGTTAAGGCCGTTTGTGAGCATGTGTTTGCACAGGACCAAAAAAGCCGAAAAGTTCCAAATTTTTTAACCTACTACATATATATTACTAATGTGAAATCTTCATTTTTAGATTTAGACCTCCCTATTTTTCAGAAACTGCAGTAATATGACACTTAGAATGTCAGAAAAAATTATTTTTTTGAGTGGTTAAAAAAAGATCTGTGTTTTATGTTTATTACATAGACCTTCCTTATTTTAAAAATAATTACACGAACCTCTCATCCTATGTTTTATGTTTTATGTCTTGTATTTTATGTAAAGGTTATTACACTAACCACTTATTTTGAAAACAAAACATAAAGGATAGGAGGGTCCATGTAATTATTTTCTTAATAAGGGAGATCCGTGTAATAAACATAAAACAAATGAGAGGTTAGTATAAATAACCCTTAAAAAGATCTTTTTAGTATTTGTACAAGGTTCATAGAATGTCAGAAATGGCCCTGTCAACAGTAAATGGTGATTGTAATTTAGAGAAGTGGGCAAAGAAAAACTACCATTATTCCGAAACTGGCAGAATATACCAGACAGGAAACACTATCAAGTGGTCTTCATTGCAATGTCCCGCATCAAGTCTGCAGGGGCTGTACAAGCATTCATGGAAACAAACGGGATTGGGTCACACACAGAAAAACTTTTGAGTGGCACAGAGAAAAAGAAAAGAAAAGAAAAGAAAAGAAAAGAAAAGAAGAGGATGATGTACCTGGCGAGCCTGTGAACAGCTCAAATTGCCCCATTGCCTGCCTTAAGAACATCTCCGATCCACTAACAAGAGTGGCTCCACATTCCGCAGCTTCACGCATAAGCTTAGTTACTTTCGGGTTGTAGATGGCATCAAACACCACGGAATAAGAACTCAGAGCTTTCTGTAATTTCACATTTGCAAAGAAATCAGATTGGATTGGAAATTACGGTGCCAACATTAAGCTTGAAAAGACTGTAGGTACTCAGATAACACAGTATTCTACATATTTCATATACTAGTACCAGTGAAGGGGCCAAATTTAGCTATCAGTGGGCCAGTGAAGAGGCCAAATTTTAGCTATCACTCAATAAGATTTTACATTTAGAATTTATAAGCAATAAGCTGCATTTGATTGCAGTGTGTTGAGTTCCTGGATGGTTTGTAATTGTTATGACCAAATCTTATCAGCCTAGAGGTCCCACTTGAAGTTGCCACAATTATTATTAAACAGTATACTAAGACAATGCTAAGGAAAGAAAACAAGGCTTTCTTCCATTGTTTCCCCGGAGATGATGGGTTCACTATACTGGACTACATTTGGCAGGATTACAAGTTATAATATTTCTAGTCCTAATCTATTAGGGTTATTAGCTAAAATTAAGTACCGAGAGTAGCAGGAGGGACAGACCTTAGAAGATAGAGGGGTATCATGAATGTTCGGGTACATTCCTACAGATGTTGTGTTCGCAAGAACTGCCCCTTCCGGTGCTTGAAAGTTTTCCAAGTCCGCTAGTGTCAGAGCCTGTCCTCCAACTAACTCAGCAACCTCGCTAGCTCGATCTGGTAGTCAGTAAAAAAAAGAAGGAATTCAACCGACGAAAGTTAGCAAAATGAAAAATCCTCAAGAGCGCTAAACCAATAGTGAAACCAAGTAGAGGCAAAAAGAGAACTACAAGAGAGATGCACAATATAGTCTACTAAAATATGCTTAACAGTAAAACAATGGAAGGTCAGCAGCAAGAGTTGATGCAAATGAATGCATCATAGTTCAAAGTTAGGATCACAAGGAGCAAAAATTTACTAGACATAGTTACACAACACAACAAAGCTCTTATCACAATTTTGGGGCTGGCTACATGAATTCTCATCTTCCATTCAGTTTTATATTAAGGGCCATCTCATCTTGGACATAAACTAAAGCTGTATCTTTTCTCGCCTCAATCCAAGTTTTCTTGGGTCCACTCGTAGCTCCTTAAACGGATATAGTACACTCCTAAACATTGCATCTACTGGTTTCCGTTGCACATGCCCAAACCATCTAAAGCAATTTTCTCTCATTTTATCCTCAGTCGCAAGGTTCATAGTTTCTTCTGTTATCTGTTTCGGATCCTACTTATGAGTATCGTTGGTTTTGGTAGCTTAATTCGGAGTTCCTCAGAAAGACAAAGTAATAATGATAAATTATTTTAAATGCTAGAAAAATATTTGATACATTTAGGTAAGATCTTATGTATTATTTATTCCCGATAGTTTTATTTTTAATAATATTCAAAATTGTTGAATTATTCACCACCAAATAGATATAGTTAAACTTGGACAAAGTATCCCCACAATAGATAGTTTTGAATCAAATAACATGTACGAATATTGTAAATTTACAGATATACGGCTTCAAAAAGTAGTAATAGCTACAGTATTTATCGTCACTATAATATATTGATCATCAACACAAGCGAATCATTGTGCCGGCACTATTTTTTTACCATACTTCTCTCTATTTAAAAAGTTATTTACTGAATTGACCATAACAGAGAGTCCTAATTTTGGTATCGGCCAGAATTGACCAGTGCTGGATCCGGGTATGCCAAAATGACATGATATTGCTGATACAGGTATCTACCGATACTATGAACCTTGGTCAATCAACACCATTTACAAACACAATCATTTGTTATCCTCTTTTGATGTACTGCCACCCATACATCTTAGATATGTCCATTTTTGGGGGCAATTAATATTTCTTAATTGCCCAACTTTCGGACCTATAAAGCAAGGTTGGACCTATTGCAGTTCTATAGAAGATTTATATTTATACTTGAGCATACAAAATGATGGAGACAAAAATTAAGAGCTTGAAGACCTATATCTTCATACTAAGGGGGAAAGGGAGATTGTACAGGAACAAAGAAGAATCCCCTTGAACTTGTCTTCTCATGAACAATTTCTGATCAATCTCAAGGACGGGAATATATCCCAGGGAATTTTTAAGCACCAAGTCTAAACAGTGGTTATCCTATCCCTACTACAATCGAGTGGCTTTCCTTTGCTTAGCTATCAATATGGTGTACATACACTATGGATGCATAATGTATGGAATTAACTTTTGATTGTATGTCCTCATACCAAACTAAATATACAATGAAGACCCACTGGGGGGAGTGGTCACTTCCCCTGAGGTTTTGGTTCTTTGATTATGTCTTTGTATGTCCTACTATTTACATCATTTTGTTTATACAACAATGAAATGGTGGCCTAGTTGGAAAACTCATGAACTTGTAAGCAAGAGGTCTTGAGTTCAATACTCACTGGTTACATTTTGATTCGTTTATAGTTTTTTCTTTGTAAATTCTATATAATAATTAATACCCCCTTATATTGTAAACATTACATGGGAAAAAAAATTAACTTTCATTTCTTTATAGTTCTATACAATGCCCCCTCAAATTGTAATTTCATCATTTTCGTTCCCCCTAGAAATTTTTTACGACCGCCACCGATACAATGTCAAAGGTTTGAAATAGCTGGTACAAAATAATGTACAAAAAAAGATAGAATACTACCGTAGGTACGATTTGCAACTACAACTTTTGCCCCTTTATGCTTCGCTCCAACAGCAAGCGCCTTTCCAGCACCACCAGCACCTATGACGACAAAGACTCTACCATCTAGAGGAGAAACAGTTTCACCATTCCCCTCTAAACCTGTTCAACAGGTGATACCATTAACATTTGATTTCTTTCGAACTATATCACGAGATGAAATCCAAAAGTTAAAAGGATATTTAAGACACCTCTTATTCCGTCCTCGATAGCAGAAATTGCACCAGTACAGTCAGTGTTGTAACCGACCAACTTTCCATCTTCTGGTCTCTTGGTAACAGTATTTACAGCTCCTATAGACTGACAGGATCAGGAGAAACATATATCAGAAGATTATAATACCACCACCTATGGTGGTGTTTTAATTGTTATCCAGGTAAATGCAAATAAGATGGCATGACTCTTGAAGACCCCCCTTTAGTTACCTTAGCAACAGGATCAACATCATGACAGCAAGTAATGGCCGTCTCCTTGTGCGGCATCGTAATACTACAACCAACATAAAATGGAACATAGGTTAAATATCGCACAGATCTATCAAGTTTGTCTCCATTGCTTCCAACAAAGTTGCCACAACAACGAAAAAGTTACGAAAGAGCGAAATCAGCAAAAATGTTAGTTTCTGGGTCATATTAAACTAGGACTTTGGTGTGTGTTAAAGGGCATTGTGAATGCTTTGGGAAGTAGCACCTTGTGCAAACGTCAATCTGCTACTAAAACACATAAAACAAGTAGAAGTATCATTTGTTGTATCTCATAGAAATACAAGGTTTAAATGATATAGGAGTCGGGGAAAACACAGTAAGTTCAAGACCAGTAAAATGCCACATTACCTATTCAGTAAGTTCAATATCAGACAGCAGATAATAAAATAAAGAGAAAGAAGAGGAGAAAAGAGTTGGCTAGTAAGCAAATGAAATACTGGTAACGGATTATCTGAGAACTGAAAGACAAACCTCCAACCTTTCAAAATAGCACAATTACATTGATGGTCTGATACAATGTACAATTACATTGATAGTCTAATACAATTATACGTAACTATCAAGCCCACTTTTTATCTTTGGATTTCTATATGGTCTTGAACACTATAAGTTTAGATCTATAGCAAGGTACGCAGTAAGGGTATCAAAATCGGTTTCAGACTCTTCTTATGAATATCAGAATGGACACTTTCAGATTGGGCTTCCAGAGTTCTTGGTTTTGTAAAAGTCGAATAACAATAGATCATTTAAAAAACTAGAAAAATATTGGATACATTTAAGCATAATCTTATGTACTATTTGTTGTTTCCCATTAATTTATAATGGAATGAATTCAATATTGCTAAATTATTGACCCAAAATAACTATTGTTGTCTATTTTCTTAGACCAAACACTACCCGAATAGATAGTTTGAATTGAATAATATTAAGATGTATGAACGTCATGATTTTGTAGTATACAACTTTGACAAATAGTAAAGGTCACATGCTCTTGATAAGAAATTTTATTGACAAATCAGTAGAATGTTGATAGTCCGTTCGACCGAATCATCGTGTCAACATTAGGCTCGATCATGTGTCAACATTAGGCTCGATCATGTGTCAACATTATTTTTCCATACTTCTCTCTTTTTTACTTTTCTCTTTGCTTAGTTAACGGGGTAAGAGAGCCACACTTTCGGTATCGGTCGATAGTATTTGACTGGACATGCCAAAAAATACGATTACCGGCGGATACTATGAACCTTGCTCTATAGACAATGTTAAAAATAAAGTATAAATAATGAAACATTGCAAGCCCTTGAGAAAATTGACATACCTGAACCCAGCAAAGTCTGGAGAAGAATAGGTATTAAGAAAATTGGCAAGATCGTCAACCAAAAAAGGCACATAAACTGCATCGAGACCAAGTGACTTGAATACTGCATTGTGCAAGATAGGACTTTTACTATGGCTCACTGGCTTCCCGATCAATCCATATACTCTCGTATCTGGTCCAAGCTGTTTGATCCTATATACGTCCAACAACTCTGTCATAGTTGGTTGCCCTGGAGCTGATTCTTTTCCGGCACCAAGTGTACCAAAAGTAAGATATCCACCAAACTTGGGACAAAGTAACCGGGAGATGACTCCTCTCTCACCCATACACAGTCCAATCATAGGGACCTGTCGTTCCTATCCATTAGTCAAGTACAAATTGACTTAAATAAGTATCATGCTGTGTAGAAACATTCTATTTGACATAGGAAATCATTCATAAATTGTAGTTATAAGAAAACAATAAGAAACAAATGAGCCACAAAATATCATGCTTCCCGTAAAGAGATGTATACTTTGCTTACTGTACTAAGTTACTAAACTAAGTTACTAACTACAATATCGACATCTTAAAACGGGAATGAAATGATCTAAAGAAACAAAAAGGGTAGTACAACAAATTTGGAGTGCCTAGAAAGCATCTGATCCAATGTTTTGCCCTAGCGGTTGATACCAATATGTATCTATTGTATCATTTTGGCCAATCCTGATCTGATACTGACCTCCGTCCATACTAGTCGGCCGATACCGACATTTGGGGCTCTCTTTCCTGGTCAATTCACCAAGAAATTGATGTAATACATGTCTTGATTAACTCTAATTTATGTCTCTACGTTGTGCAGGTTATGGAAATCAACAGAATGAACGAGAATCAATGACAAGTTATAAAGAACGACTAGTTAGGCAGAAGATAAAAAGTTCAATGTTGGGAACTCAATGGATTTTTTTTTTTTTAAAGAAGAAACACAATCATAGCTGCAAATCTTGTATTCATGATTCATTAGAAAATTAATGTAATAAATTATACTCAATTTTAGTTCCAAATTTAATATCAGTTCTTTAGCAAATATAATGTCCTTTATCAAGCAGATCCGTTCCTCACAAACAAAGCAGGATAATAGCCATGATTGAAAATATTAAAGAGATTTTTTTATTCTAACAGTGATGATTTCGCAAATACTAGAAAAGTTGAAATAGTGCACCTGGATCTTTAGATAGGAAGAAGAATGTTGGTTGTCGGATCTGCGACCGACGGTAGACGGACGGCCTGGCGACGAACGGCCTGAAGGCGTGCAGCCCGACGACGAATGGTCTGCTGCACCAAGGGAGGAGAGCAGATGACCGAGACGGGAGGCAGGACAGCGGGGAGCTGCTGGTACCTCCTGGGTCGGACAGCGTCCGGCTTGGCGATGAGGTTAGGGCGAGGTGGAAGTCGAAGACGCTCGACAGAAGACCACCCTAGGGTATCACACGCCCAGGGAGGAAGGGGGGAGATTAGATTTCACACTCTAATCTAAAAAAAAAAATAGCTCGCAAGAGTTTTTTTTCTCACAATTTTTCATTGATTATTTTCTAATCTCATATGAAAAGAACAAGCCTATATATATGCATACAAAAGAGCAAAATGCTAACCCACATGCAATGTGAGACTAAAGATATGAAAAAAAAACTCTCCACAAGTAATGTGGGACTAAAATAAACCTAATAAAATGTTAACTCAAACTTAAAACCACATGAGCAATGATAGATCTTTTGCGCCTGTACATGTGTCAAAAATCTCGTGCGCGCGGTACGATGTCCTCATGACACTCCCTGGGTAAGGGAGAGCTCGACTCCGTCGAAGCTGGGGCTCTACTACTCTCGTAGTACTCCAATGCATCTGGATCAAGTCTCTGTAAATCATCTCGGACTAGCCAAGTGTCCTCAAACTCAGGACGACCTCTCCAACGAACTAAGTACCTGCGAATACCGTCGCTGCTAGTAGAAATAATATGATCATCAATAATATTTTCAATATCATGTGCTCTAGTGGGTTGTATTTCTGGTAATGGAGGTAAAGGAGGTCCCTCAAGAATAGGCTCAGGGGTAAGGCCATCAACCAGTGGGTTGTCTAGGTTAAAATCTGGACCTTTATATTCAACTAAGTCCTCAATATTAAATGTAGAACTAAAATTAAACCCTTCTGGAAGATCGAGGATAAAAATATTATCATTAATTTTCTTCAAAATTTTGAATGGACCTGCACTTCGTGCATGAAACTTCTTGACGGTTCCTGGAGGAATCCGTTCCGGACGAATCCGGACCATTACATAATCACCAACTTTGAAAACCTCCTTTTTAGATCAACACATAATTTATAGTTGATATTATTCTGTTCGATTCGCTGCTGATTTCTTTATGCAAATTATGGATGCGAGATGCAAATGCGGATGCTGACTCAGATACTCTGTGAGATACATACGTAGGAATGGAGTCTATGGGTTGTTTTGGTTTGTAACCATAAACTATCTCAGCTGGACAGACACCGGTAGACCTATTGACATAATTGTTATAAGTGAATCCAGCAATGGATAAATGTAGTTCCCAATTGTCTAGATTCTCACTAACTAACGTTTTAAACTTGTTTTTCAAAGTTCTATTAATGATTTTAATTTGATCGTTAGTCTTAGGGTGAAAAGTCGTGAAAAAGTACAATTTTGTTTTCGTTTTGCGCCAAAGGGTCTTCCAAAAGTAACTTGTAAACCTAACGTCCCTATCTAATACATCACACAAAATCTTGTCTTTATAGATTACAAATTGAAGTGGAACAAGACAACTTTTCTGGACTTGGAGGACAGTCTCGTTGATCCAAAATATCTTATAAAGACTCGGATGTGGAACTGACATAAAGCTCACTTTAGGCACTACAGATGCGAAAATAGAATTAATATAACTATCACTATCTGCAATCATCTTGCAATTCTTATCCTAGATCCTTGTAAAAGTGTGAAAGATCGTGTCATCGCTAACCTTAGGTTGAGACAGGGTGCACCAAACAACACCTAATGTAGGAAACCCTATGTAACCTAAGATAGTGTCATTTCCTTCCTCAAGGTATTCCACGTCTTCATCAATGTGATGAACATACTCCTCACCATCGGGTACCGACTCTTCTTTAAATTGTTCCTCAATCAAATTGATCTTAAAAGGACTAGAACAATTTGCAGCGACATGTCCATATCCTTGACATTTAAAACACTTAACGGTTGGACCAATCTTTGAAAAATTCTTTTCAACACTCTTACCCTTTGTATCTACCTTAAGTTGGGGTGGGTTGGAAATAGTTCGATTAAGATATTGGTTTGTTGATGGTCGTGAAGCTTGATCACAAGAATCGTGATTCCTAAAACTTGGATGTGGTTTAACTTCGTCTAGGTCTTGAACTAGGGCATACGCTCTCTCCAATGTGTTAATGTCTCGCGTGAACAATTTAGTTTTTAAATCAGTCCGCAAACCCGTTCTAAACCTATATAGAATTTGTTTAGGAGTCTCATTTTCGATAGTGCTACATCTTACCATGAACTCATCAAATTTTGCTACATACTCTTTAGCCGACATGTTTCCTTGACGTAAGAGGTTCCACTGATCTAATAAACGGGGATAATAGGAGGGAGAAAGGTATTTTTCTTTCAATTGTTGTTTCATTTCAGTCCAAGTCCTCACGGACAACTCACCTCTTATTTCTCTCAAATGTTCTATATTAGACCAATATTGACTAGCTTGGCCAGTCAATCTCATAGCAGCAAATTTTACTTTTCTTTCCTCGGTTAAGGTATGCCACTTAAAGTAGCGGTCCATACCTTTGAGCCAATCCAAAAAGTATTGTGGGTTGAGTTTGCCGTCAAAGGTCGGCGCCTCAACTTTAATACTCCTCAAATATTGCTTGTCAGGGTCATATCGTTGTGGTCGATGATTTTGGTTTCGTCATGGGGAGTAAAAACTCCCATGGTCGTAATCAACTTGATGGTCCTACTCATCCCTATGAGGTGTCTGACTACGCACTCTCATTCCGTCATTCCCCCGTGGGATACGACTTCATGCTCTCTCAATTCTAATGAACCTATCATTTGTTTCTTTTTAAAATTTAGTTAAGGCTTCGCGGGTAGCCCTACACTCTTGAGCAATGGTATCCATTTGTCCCATCAACGCATCTAACTTTCTAACTAACTCGGGGTCCATACTGTCCTTAGCCGAATCGCGTGTCAAATGCAAAGGATTACTTGACTCTTGGGGTGATCGACTAGTTTCTGCTAACAAATATGAATGACCAGATCGTGTAGGCATGCACTACTTAAACCTAAATGATTGTTGTTAATGCAAATGACAATTTTTTTTGTTAAATAAATGAAATGAAATACTAAACCCTAGAATGCAACTCTTTTTTTTAATTAAATGAAATGCAACCCTAGAATGTGATTTTTTTTTTAATTAGCTCCTAAACTTTTCAGGATTAAGTGAATGGACCTCTTCAGTGGCACGAGACTCACTGATATCAGATCACACCACAATCACTTCCTTCAAAGACCTAATGAGCTCCGTCTAGTCGGCAACCCCGAGGCACATGCACCAGAAGTCCTTAAGGCCAATGTTTAAATAAATTTTAAATTTAGCTCAATGTAGTTTTTGGGCTATGGATAGGTGATGAAATTTCAACCATATCTTGTAGAGATTTTGCCCTAAAAATAATTTATGCAAAATGATCTAAATGCACAAACCATGCTTTGATACCAAATTGATGTAATACATGTCTTGATTAACTCTAATTTATGTCTCTACGTTGTGCAGGTTGGTTATGGAAATCAGCAGAATGAACGAGAATCAATGACAAGTTACATAGAAGATTTAAAGTTCAATGTTGGGATCTCAATGGATTTTTTTTTAAGAAGAAGCACAATCATAGCTGCAAATCGTGTATTCATGATTTATTAAAAAATTAATCTAATAAATTATACTCAATTTTAGTTACAAATTTAATATCAGTTCTTTAGCAAATGTAATGTCCTTTATCAAGTAGACCCGTTCATCACAATCAAAGCAGGACAACAACCATGAATGATTGAAAATATTAAAGAGATTTTTTTTATCCTAACAGTGATGATTTTCCAAATATTAGAGAAGTTGAAATGGTGCACCTGGATCTTTAGATAGGAAGAAGAATGTTGGTTGTCGGATCTGCGACCGACGATAGACGGACGGCCTGACGACGGACGGCCTGGTGATGGACGGCCTGACGGCGTACAGCCCGACGAAGAATGGCCTGTTGCACCACGGGAGGAAGGCAGACAACCGGGACCGGAGGCAGGACAGCGGGGAGCTGCTGGTACCTCCTGGGTCGGACGGTGGCCAGCTTGGCGATGAGGTTGGGGCGAGGAGGAAGTCGAAGACACTCGACATACGACCACCCTAGGGTTTCACACGCCCAAGGAGAAAGGGGGGAGATTAGGTTTCACACTCTAATCTCAAAAAAAATAGCTCGTAAGAGTTTTTTTCTCACAATTTTTCATTGATTATTTTCTGATCTCATATGAAAAGAACAAGCCTATATATAGGCATACAAAAGAGCAAAATGTTAACCCACAGGCAATGTGAGACTAAAGATATGAACAAAAAAAGAAACAAACTCTCCCAAGTAATGTGGGACTAAAATAAACCTAATAAAATGTCAACTTAAACTCAAAACCACATGAGCAATGATGAATCTTTTCCGAGATGCTTCCTGCGCCTGTGCACGTGTCAAAAATCTCGTGTGCGCGGTACGATGTCCTCATCAGAAATGCTAAAAGAAAAGAGAGAAGTACGAGAATAATCAAAGTCGACACAATGATTCAGTCATATAAAAAATTGATGCTATATTGGACCATTAATATTCATTATACAGATATTGTAAGCATTACCAGTTCTCAATTTTATATATTTATAAGTTCACAACATCATTCATCTTAAAATCATTTCACTCAAAACTATCTATCGAAGACGTACTTTGTCTAAAAGGAAGTAAATATAAAAACAATATTTGTTGTGGGTGAAAGATTCAACTATGTTGAATAGTATTTGTGTCACTAGGTGTAGTTTAGTTGGGCAATCGAATGCCAGTGAGGGATCAAACTGCGCATCAAACTGCTAAGTTGTGAATGTGCATCTAATTTTCACACATGAATGTGTGATGCTCATTCGAAAATCAAGTAACCTATTTAGGATGAACTTTTAATTCAAAGAGAGAGAGAGAGAGAGATCAGACAAGTAGTCCTGGGACTTGACAATGTAAACAACTTAAACAAGTTCCAGATTTCTTGAGCAAAATATTGATGCTTTGTATAGCAATAAGTGAGTATTAATATGAAATTAGTAAGAATATCACTCTCTTTGTGACATACAAATATATGCTTGTGTACAGTTGTAGGTGTTAATACTATGGAGATGGCGAGCCTTCTACAATTTGATATACTGCGGAAGTATACATCAAGAAAAGGGTTAAATGCTTCACCCACACAGTTAATTTGGACCTTGAATCTGATTCTAGACTAAGGTAGCATGCTGGAGAGAGACAATCTGCAGGCCCCTTTTACGACTGTCAGTCCAAAAGGAAAGGGGAACAAATCCATGATTATCATCCAATTCCGTTCAACTCCGCCAAGTTGGACGAACTAGATATGATTAACATCCTTTACATTGAAAACAAGATACAACTTTTTGAACTAGGTAACAGATTAATTCATGGGCAATATAAGCACAATGTTCACTTGGACAAGACATTAATAATAAATCTAAGGGATATTTTTTGTTAACAATCATGGCAATACAGGCTATTAATTGATCCGGTACCTACAGTTACCTGAATACTAAATTTCAAGTCAAAATCTCAAAAAGGTGATATTAATTAAATCTTGTAAGAGAGGTCTAGAAACACATTGGTACTGGATTCTCTCCAAGATTTGATGTTGGCAGTTCTGAATCCGTGTATCCGAGTGTTAAGTTTTCAACATAGTGAGAAATTTTTTAACAAGTTAAAATTTTAACAAAATAAAAGAAATGAGGGTTAAAACTTAAAGCTTTATGTGTGAGGCTATTGCCACAAACAAAATGGCTAGTGGTGCAACCTCTTAAATGAGATGAAACTGACACTACCTAAACTACCCTACTACAATCCAATAATTTATTTATGGAGGACTCACAATCTTATGGGGGAAAAAATCATTCCAATCCATCCTAATTACTATCGAGTCCTCCTAGAGAACATTTGCTGCATCCCACACGACTTGCTTTGTGAACTTTTCAACTAGGAGTTGGATTTACGCAATGATTCTTCAAATTTCAAAGTAAAAGTATCTTCTACGCGAGGCTCAACTAATATTTTAGTATTTTAGACATCACATTGTTACATTTTAGATTTTATTCAGATTCAAATGGACACGAACAAGCTTATTTTTTCCAACACATTATATCTCATTGATATGCATCAGTGAAGCAATGGAGTATGGAGCCATGTCTTCTTGTTCACAAGATGGTCCAAGCGGAATAACATGATTCAATCCTAAGAAAATATTTTCAGTTGTATAAGTACTTAATAATAAGTCCAAAGAAGTTAGTGCAATAGATGGAGAACCGGGACTGTAGGGGCGGTGATCATGTAGACTTGGTTAGGCTTCATTACATCACCTATAGGGACTTTTATGTATAAAATTCTGACACCACTAATTTTTGGCCTAAAATATCAAGATAGTTCTTGAGCTCGTAGTAATCAATATGATCTCGAACTGGAGTTCAAATCATCAAGCCAAGCTCGAGATTACAATTTCAGCTTTAAACTTGTGTCAAGCTTGAGTTTGACTATGTTGCAAGTGACTAAACTTAACATGGAGAGAGATTCATTAAGCCATGGATAGGATTATTTTATATAAAAGAAAAAAAATTCACTAGGCGGAGAGTTGAACTAATTCATGGGCTGATCACCCGTGCTTCTTATGCTCGAGCTAGGCTTCTTGAGAATGTATACTTCATCTCCATGTCTCCAAGCTTGGCTAGTTACTAAAGCAAGCTTCGGTATCAGAACCGAGCCCTTCTATGAGTGTCGGGATCGGCGGTATCGGCGGTATTGGCAATATCGGTGATTTCAGATAAGAGAGTCCAATTTTTTGGTATTTAAAAAATAATTATTAAAAATATTGAAAAAACATTTTACAGATGTAGGCATAATTTTAAATATATTATGTATTGTTTCTTATTAATTTTAAAGTTGAATGAAATAATAGTCATCATTGTTGATTGGTTTACCTGGAATAAATAAGTTTTCTTCGTTTACATGCTTTTACAACGAAGGTTCGCAGTCTCGATATCGAAATCGGTATCTGACCCTTCTTACGAGTATGAGGATCGACGGTAACATAAGTATCGTCGGTTACGGATCTGAGTATTGGATTTTTTTTGTATCGAAAAACAAATAATTATTAATAAATTATTAAAAATTTGGAAAAAATATTTTATATATTTAGACATAATTTGAAGTCTTTTATGTGTTGTTTCTTAGTAACTTTGAAAATGAGAAAAATAATAGTCACCTATTGCTGATTGGTTTGCCTGTAATAAATAAATTTTCTTTATTTACATGTTTTTACAATCTTACTATTCTTTACACTCTTATTGATTGGTCTTTTTTGTTCAATTTTCTCTACCAAATTAACAGGAAAAGAGATACCCAAAACATCGGTATCGGTCAGTAACGGTATCGGTACTTATCGAATCGAGACATACCAAACTGTATCAGCCATATTGTATCGGTATCGGTCGGTACTGCAAACTATGTTACAACCTTACTATACTTTTATATCCTTGTTGATTGGTCTTTTTGTTCAATTTTTTCTGCTGAATTGGCTGGAAAAGAGACCATCCAATGTCAGTATTGATCGGTATCTAGTGGCTGGTATCGGATTAGTCCATACCAAATCGTATATCGGCTGATACTGAAAACTATGTACTGAAGTTGAGTCAAAATCATACTTATCGTTTTCAACCTTACCAAAGCGCATAGAGCATTTTAGAACTTAGAGACAAGTGGAGTTTTCATCGAGTTGAGTCAAGCTCAAGTCTTACATAATCACATAATGAACGACAATCATGTAGGATAGATTTTACAACATTTTGGCCCTGTTGACAAATATTATGTCTTTGCCGCATAATTCTCTCCCCCCAATTTGGTGTTGTAAAAAAGAAGATAATGAAAATTGTCATTATGCACGAAAAAAAAAATTAACAAATGTGTTATGTCTTTTGGAAGGAGATGTTGTTCAAGAAAAAACATCCATGGAACTAGTCAACATATGAAAGGTGTTTGAGCATTCATTGTTTGATGATTCTTGTATCACAAAAACAATCCAAAAGTTTATTGGCATGAACTTATGTGAACCATTAATGAAATAATGGAATCAAGTGAAGGAGGAGAATGCTGATGGAGAGCAATTAGAAGGAAGATCCTAACAAAAATTGGAACGAAAAGAAGGGAAAGCTTTGATTAAGATCGTCGGCCACCATGTAGTTAATTAAGTTGTTGTACTTGACAAAGGGGTGATTTGGGTAATGAGAGATTCTTCATTTAAGGGGCTGTGCTAGCCATTTTTTCATTTAAGAGGTTGTGCCACTAGCCATTATATCTTACAAACTATATTTGCATATACAGTTAAAAGAATAAGGAAATCAATAGATATGTTGATTTTGAGCTATAGTTTCATGAGTTATTTTTTGCTTATCTCTAATATTCGTATCTTTTAATTATCTATTAAGATAGCCTAAAAAAATTAATTCTCTCTAAAGAAGTTATTGATTAAAAAAAAAATTATAGTCTCGTAAAATTTTATTTCTTATTCCTATCAATTAAAGTACCAAACAAAATCAAAACTATTTCCATCAAATATTATTGTTAGATTATAAAATAACGTAGACATTTCAATTATTTAGTAGAAAAGCATAATTAAATTGGATCAATTAATGCAACCTAGAAATATTAGAGGAATTATTTTTGTCTTCTTATTTTCTTGTATTGAGAGTGACATTGTCTTCTAATTCTCTTTTGTTAGAGAGAATAATAGAATAATTTCATTGATGAGAGATTACACACACACATATATATATATATATATATATATATATATATATATAGGAGAGGACTAGCCTCTCATTATTCTCTACCCGATGTGGGACTAAAATCCAACGACTAATACACTAATACTTAACACTTAACACCCTCTCTCAAGCTATAGCATATATGTCAATCATGCCCAACTTGTTACAAAAAAACTGAACACGATGGCCTAAAAGAGACTTCGTAAATATATCTACTATCTGATCGCCGGTTCTCACGTGTTGAAATGTTATCATCCCTTTATTATATTCATCTCGGACAAAGTGGATGTCGATCTCAATGTGTTTCGTCCTTTCATAGAATACGGAATTGGTAGCAATATGGATAGTTGATTGATTATGACACCACATATATGCTATTTTCGATCATGCTTCTTCTCCCAACTCTCTTAAAAGATGCTGCAGATATAACATCTCTGATGTGCCATAAGCAATAGCCCGGTATTATGCTTTTGAATTCGATCGTGAGACCACACTTTGCTTCTTGCTCTTCCGACTAAGTTTCTACCAATAAATACCGAATAGCCAGATATAGACCGTCTATCTGTAAAACTTGCACCCCCGTCAGCATCTGTAAAACACTCAAGACGAGTATGTTCCTGATTCTCCATCCGAATTTTTTTTTTTGAATTTTGAGCTAAATAGTGCAAGATCCTGAAAACTGTCCACCAATATGGAACTCGTAGAGAAGCTATAAATATACTCACAATACTTACAGCAAAGAAAATATATGGACGGGTCATGAATGCCAAGTAGTTGAGTTTTCCAACCAGCTGATGATACTGATCATGATTGGTCATCAGTATCCCCTCATCGATGAGTAACTTTACCCTTGGATTAATGGGTGAGGTTGCCCCTTAGTTTTGCATCATTCCTACGTCAGTTGGGATGTCAAGCACATACTTTCTCTGAGACATTACAATTTTTGAGAGGTAGAGGAAATGACATACGATTGGAATATAACCGAGAAAAATGAGTAGCGTCATTGAAAAGAGCAGATGACATGCGATTGATCAAATAACAAGTTGTAAGGACAGTATCCGACCAAAATTTTCTAGGAGTACGAGCATGAAACATAAGAGCACGCATTATTTCCAAAAGGTGACAATTTTTACGTTCAGCAACACCATTTTGTTGTATTGTGCAAGTACAAAAAGTTTGGTTGATAATCCCATGTCTAGCCAGATGGGAAGTGAATTCGCGAGAAATATATTCACGACCATTATCGCTCCGAAGGCACTTAATAAAACTGCAAATTAAGTTTTATTTTAACATAAAATTATACCAAATATCAAATAATTCGGAACAAATTTTCATTAAGTATACAAAAGTGACTAGCGAGTAGTCATCAACAAAGGAAACAAAGTACTTGAAACCTATCACAAATTCAATAGGACATGGATCTCATACATCAGAATGCACTAATTCAAAAGAAGGTGAGGCAGCTTTATTTAGACTCACCGGATAAGGTACCCGGTGATGTTTAGCCAGACTACATGACTCACAATGAAAAAGAATTTGAAAATCTAGAAATTGACACATTTTTTGGAGAGCTTGAATAGATGGATGACCTAACCGACAGTGCAAACTCAAACGGGTCAAGTGACACACCGACACAAGCAACAGAAGAATTCATTTCAAACAGGTACAAGCCTCTAGCAACATGTCCCCTACCGATAGTCTTTGCAGTCTCCAGGTCCTGAAAAATACAACCATCAGGAAAGAATATTACCGAGCATTGCAAGTCACGAGTAATCCAGACTAATAGATAATAAACTGAATGAATTTTCAGGTGTGTGTACAACTGAATTGAGTGACAGACTGGGAGAAAGACGGGTGCTTCCTTTTCTATGAACTTTCAGAAAACTGTAATTCACAATAGTAATATTTGTCACACGACCCATAGATACATAATTACGCAGCATACCTACATCACCTGTCATGTGATTAGACGAACCCAAGTCAATCACCTACTGCTTTGACCTTACCACACACGCCGCTGCGTATCCAGTTGTCGATCCAGATGTAGAGACTTCACCACAATGCTAAGCTTGGAATTCAGCAAACTCTACATAACTCTTGGTCGTCATCTGCACGGACCGCTCTTCATTATCATGGGCATCTGAGGCAACATTAGCAGCATGAACTTTGGGAAACTACCACGAAAAATGTCCTGGTTGACCACAGTTGAAACATGTGCGCAGTCGTCCTCCATCACGGCCGACATCACCTTATCCACCATTTTGGCCAGCACTCCAGCCACCACGACCGCCACGGAATCCACCATAAGCGGCACCCAAGGCAGATCGATCAGCAGGTGCATCATTCGTATCAGTCCCAACAACTTTCGCTACCCGTAGGGCATGAAAGTGGGTTTCCATCAGAGATGGAATCTCGGCCCCAGCAATAATCTGATACCGTACAGAGTCTGTATTAAAACGAAGTGAGGCAAGATACGTCATTACATAAAGCTGCTGACGTTGAGTCCTCGTCTCATTAATATCTGTCGTCAAGGGTAACACGCGATCCACCTCATCAGTTAGGGCCTTAAAGCTACGAAAGTGGTCCTTATGTGATGTCTCCTTGATCAGCCCGGTAGACGCCAACAACCAAGTCATAGATGCGAGACAAATTGTGCTTGTCATCAAACGCAGCTGCTAAGACCTCCCATAATTTCTTTACCAAATTCGTGTTTTGAACCATGTCCTCGACTGATGGTTCCATCGAATTCATCAACTGTATAAATAGTCGGCTATCATCAGTCTTCCACTGCTTGTATGTAGGATCGCCCACCGCTAGGGGTTGTCAGTCAGATGTTTTGACAACTGCATCCCCTGAAGCGTCTTCTCGACCTTCTTGCACGATGTGAAGTAACCTTCTGGACCCTCCAGCCGATCGACAAGTTGAATCAATGAAATCGTCGTACCGGTACCTAGTGTCCCCGCCACTACATTACCTCTAAAGAACAGTCAGCTCCAGTTATAATTTTCCTAATTTGCAAATTTTGTACCGGTTTATGTTTTACAACTGGAATTAAACACCACAAGAAAAGCCTAATATGCATTATTATTATCTAGTATATATTATCTATCAAAGTACATACTATCTTAAGAAAAGACGATTTTTGGGAATCAGATAGTGAGATTTCGACCAAACTATTAAAAATTAAGGCATTTTTTGTTACCCCCAATTGCTAGTAGCTTATTTGCATCAACCCTCCATTTTTTTTTATTAGTGTTACCCCCTAATTGGGCAAAAAAAATTGGGGGAGGGGTAAGTATAATTACCATTAACAAACTATGAATGCATGGGAAGGTAGTAGTAATTAAAAAAAAATGGGGGATGGGGGGGTAGTAGAGTTAGACTTAGGAAATGGGGTAATAGTAATTAATTCTTAAAAATTTAGGGCCTTCATGAATTTTGGGCCTACAAAAGTTTCAAATGGAAACTATTAAGACCTAGAATAACTAGGCTGAGGGGCGGATCCTAAAGCCTTAGTCATCTACTTTTAATATGAAAATTTAAGTGAGAAGTATAATAGAAATGTAATCTTGTCACCAAATGTTGGGTAGCCTAATGGTTAAATGATTACTTCATAAGTATTCAACACATGGTTCAAGACTTCTTCTCATGACTTTATATTTTACAATTTTTGCAATTTTTAGAAGGGTAGAGTACAAAAAAAATCTCGTAAGATTCATAGTTTTAGCAAAAAAAACTTCCAAAGATTTTTGATCAATTTAACCCTCTCTTAGTGGAACGTTTGATCAAATGACCCTCGTCCGTCTACTAGCCGTTACAAGTGAACGTTAGAGGCAATTTTTTTAATAAAAAATTATGATATATCCAAAATACCCCTAATAGTCTTCCCTTACCATCCTTTATATTTTCTATGGGTGAAGTGCAAAATATCCCCTGTAAGATTCATAGTTTTAGCAAATGACCCACGTCCGTCTCCTATTGGAACGTTAGATAGTTAATACTAATTATTTAACTAAATACTACTAATTATTATTAAATAATTAATACAAATTTATTTAATATTAGTATTAATTTTTAACTAATATTAAATAATTGGTTTAAACTTTGATATTGATAATCTTCCTTATAAGAAAATAAAGGAATATCTCCAATTGGAGTAATCAAATAATGGGAATAAAATATTTATTAACTATTGTTATAAGACATATAGATAGAACCGTTCAAGTCATACGCAAGCATATCAATAAATTTGAGAAAAACAAGCCGAATAAATCAGTCAATTTTGATGATTCTTTTAATCTTTCTATTGATGATACTTTAGATTTAGAAATAGCAAGCACTTCTCTTGATCATATTGATCTTTCAATAGACTCTTGGAAAGGTATATTAAACATTCCTGATACTCCGCCAGATTTCAATGTTAATATGATTAGAACCATTGACCTTCGATCTAGGGCACAATTACATATCTATATTCCTATAACTATATGTATTCCAGGTTATCAGGAAATTACGATACATGCTCTAGTTGACACTGGAGCTGAGCTGGCTTACTTCAAGAAATTTTTATTCCAGAAGTCATGAGACTCAAATTAGACAAACCCGGTCGGCTTAACGATTTTATGGGTCGACAAGTTTCGGTTACTCATAAGGTTAAGGTCTCAATCCTTACGCATGGTGTAGGAAACGAACTATTGTTGTGCTCCAGTTCTGTGAAGCGGCAATATAGGTCTATGGTTGAAATAATCGAGACATAACCCCGCCAGAAAACCACGGTATTGGGGTATTATGAACAAGCCGCAGAACTGTGGGTCGAAACGGATAAGGACATAAAATAAGGTTGAACCAATAAAAGCAACTTCTTAGCTATGAGTTAGAACATGTTCAGGAACAATTTCATGCTATACTATGTTTATACCATATTCATCGAGGCTATTTATAAAAATTGTTTGTATATTATTCGGGCATTCACTAGCAAAATGTTCCTCTTTATTACACTTAAAACATTTACAACATTTTCTGAATTTTTCTCTTAACAAATCGTTTCTTCTCGGTTTTAGTATCTTAAGACGATTTTTGGGAATCAGATAGTGAGATTTCGACCAAACTATTAAAAATTGGGGCATTTTTTATTACCCCCCAAATTGCTAATAGCTTATTTGCATCAACCCCCCAATTTTTTTTTACTAGTGTTACCCTCCAATTAGGCAAAAAAAAATTGGGGTATAATTACCATTAACAAACTATGAATGCATCGGAGGGTGTAGTAATTAAAAAATGGGGTGGGGGTGTAGTGGAGTTAGGCTTAGGAAATGGGAGGTAATAGTAATTAATTCTTAAAAATTTAGGGCCTTAAATGAATTTTGGGCCTACAAAAGTTTCAAATGGAAACTATTAAGACCTAGAATAACTAGGTCGGGGGGGGGGGGGGGGGGGGGGAGGATCCAAGAGCCTTAGTCAGCTACTTTTAATATGAAAATTTAAGTGAGAAGTATAATAGAAATGTAATCTTGTCACCAAATGTTGGGTAGCCTAATGGTTAAATGATAACTTCATAAGTATTCAACACATGGTTCAAACTTCTTCTCTTGACTTTATATTTTACAATTTTTGCCATTTTTAGAAGAGTAGAGTACAAAAAAATCTCGTAAGATTTAGTTTTAGCAAAAAGAGTCTACATAGATTTTTTGATCAATTTAACCCTCTTAGTGGAACGTTTGATCAAATGACCACCGTCCGTCTACTAGCAGTTACAAGTGGGGGTAGTGGTAGCCTAATGGTTAAATGATAACTTCATAAGTATTCAATACATGGTTCAAGACTTCTTCTCTTGACATGGTTCAAGACTTCTACTAGCAGTTACAAGTGAACGTTAGAAGCAATTTTTTTAATAAAAAATTTCTGATATATCCAAAATACCCTAAGAGTCTTCCCTTACCATCCTTTATATTTTCTATGGGTGAAGTGCAAAATATCCCTCGTAAGATTCATAGTTTAGCAAATGACCCACGTCCGTCTCTTATTGGAACGTTAATACTAATTATTTAACTAAATACTACTAATTATTATTAAATAATTAATACTAATTTATTTAATTTTAGTATTAATTTTTAACTAATATTAAATAATTAAAATAAATAATAATAATGTACAATAGTAATATTATTTAATGCATTATAATTACTTAATAATTTTTTTGGCGATAATTTTCACATTTTCAATACAACTATCCAAGAAGTTATTATCATTTGTCAACTAAGTAGAAGTTATTATCATTTGTCAACTAAGTAAAAAGGGACAAACCACAAAGCTAATGCCAAACGGTGAAAATTATGAAAAAACAAGTCAATATGAAATTGACAACAACATGCTTATACAACAACAGGTAGTTTTTAGTTCTTTAATTATTAGAATTAGTTAAGGAAACATATAAATTTTATACCAATGCTATAATTCTTGTCATAAATGCATATATGGAGTAAATTATTATCTTATACCACTATGATGCCATAATCTCCCTCCCTATATGTCTGGTATATCACCCAATGTTTGGTACAATAAAATAAACCCCCAACCAGTATAGAGCTGATATCCGATATCATGAACCCTGATCCTAAATGATGTTCATGGTCATGAAAGGCTGCTATAGAGGATGATGAAAGGCTGATATAGAGGACGATCAGAACAAATGTTCAGATTTGTCCTTATCAGCATATAATGCTAACCCCTATATACAATGGAAAATCACAATGCCATCACGTGGGTTAATTCAGATTTGTCCTTATCAGCATATAATGCTAACCCCTATATATAATGGAAAATCACAATACCACCACGCGGGTTACTTCACACCCACCCAATCTCGATTTGACACAGACAAACTTTCCACCTCTATTCCTGACTTGAACGGCTTTCCCTTGCGGCGCGATTCCGCTGCTACCGCGGGCCTTACGCAACCGATCGGATCATATAGATATCCCTTCAACACAACATAGGTCATCGAAAGGATCTCGGACGACTATGTTGTGCTTGAACAAGGTTCATTTGCAAAAGTTGGAGAAGGAGCTGCTAGTGTTTTCGACGACTCAGCTCTTTGATTTGCCACATTTATTATCTAGATCCAAGCCAAGAATAAGTGAGAGAACAGAAATCGAATAGCTGCAATAGTCAACACCTTGCTGTGCCTAACAATGCTCACACTTTCAGGAGTATACTTGAACATATTTATAATCATTCGGGAGTATACTTGAACATATTTAGAATCAATTGATGCCCAAGCTTTAATTGTGCCAAAATAGAAGAACGGAACAGTGAAGATAACAATGTTGATAAGCACGACAGTGATGGGAAATCGATCAGTTGTTTAGAATTCAGAAGTTGTACTAAATTGATAAGTAGAAAAGCCCCAAACTAATAATCAAGCTGAGCTGAGAAAGATCTTTCAAAGTCAGTCTGTTAATAATATTCATTCCTTGAATTTGTTCCAAGGATTCAGCCCAAATCATATCAACTTCATCATCGGAAGTTTGAGTTACTCTCCGGAAAAAAAAATGATGTATCTAGTTACGTTTTTCGTACTAAAATTAATAAAGGTTGGTGTTAGCAAGCAACTTTTGGGAGGCCAATTGCCAAGATAGACACATCCTTCAATATTTCACTGGACACGAAAAAACTAAAAATTGATTATGTTTGGTATGTTAGATATGTGTCCAGAAGCAGACACAGGAATTGTTGTGAATTGCCTGTCTTCCTCGATGGATCTCATCTCAACAAGGACCATAGAACAACTAAGTGCGCATCATCGTGTCGTGTCAATATTTGTAGGGTTCCGAAATCGAAACAAACATTTTCCTAAGCATATGCACCACCTTAGCATACTAAAGAAAATTATGTAGTGATGAAGAAACAGATCAAAGCCATAATAAAAGGAGCAAACAAAAACCTATGATCTCCATAACTCAACAATATTTCTAGGGTTTTAGGAAGAAGAAAAGGATAATGAGCAAAAAAAATCCTTGTAAGATTCATAGTTGTAGCAAAAAAAGACTATAGGTTTTAGATGGGCATAATCGTCATTTCATAACTATTTTGTTTTTTTTACGTCCGTTAACATCCTAATCCAATTTGGGTGTAAATTGAACCAAATTAAAAAGTAGAGGTTTTTTTTTTAAACTTCGAGTCTTTTTTTGCTAAAACTATGAATCTTACGAGAATTTTTTTGTACTTTACCCCTTTTAGAATAAGGCCCTTAATGGAGCCACCCCAGGCTAGGGCAAAGGATTAAACATAGACAAACTACATAATAGATATTAAGGACATCAATGAATATCTAGAAAGGGATTTTTCTTTAATATAATCTAAAAAGGGAAAGAATACACATTCTACAAAATTATTGCATGTGCTTAGTAAAATGACCTCTTACACTGATTTTCCCTGCTTAAAATACGGGCATCATTGTTCTTTTGGCTAATTTGTAATGAACTTAGATCAAATTAACTGTTTATTATGAACTTAGATCAAATTAACAGACCAACCTTCATGCCCTGCCGGTTAGCAGAACCTATCAGTATTTGGGGCTTGTAGGTCAGTTCAGTTGCCAAGATTGCACAACCGGTCAATTAACCGACCGATGTACACCCTTAGCTAGAAGAAATCAACAACTCTTACCTGTTTGATTAACTCGGTAGGTCACTCTGTAATTCATGGTTCAAATGCCTAGCTTCGGTGAGTGGTGAGCTCATGAACAGGTTATATTCCGCCTGGTGAAGTTTTGCATTTATACAAAATAAACCCAAATCATGGTCTATGAACTTCTTTCCATGTAAAGTTGAGTCGCTTGCAGCCTTGTCGAACTCGAGCTTGATACAACTTTAAAGCTCAAATTGCAATCTTGAGCTTTAAAGTGAAGCTTTGCATTTATACAAAGTAAGCCCAAACCATGGTCTAATGAACTTCTTTCCATGTTGAGTGGCTTGTAGTCTAGTCGAACTCGAGCTTGATACAACTTTAAAGCTAAAATTGCAACCATGAGCTTGTCTCGAAATTTGAACTCAGAGATTCAGCTCAAATTGATTATTATGAGCTCAAGAACTATCTTGATATTTTCAGGCCAAAAATTAGATGTGTACGATTTTTATACATAAAAGCCCTTATGGGTGATGTAATGTAGCTAAACCAAGTCTACATGATCACCGCCCCTAGAGTCCCGGTTCTCCCATCAATTGCACCAACTTCTTTGGACTTATTATTAAGTTCTTATAAAGCTGAAAATATGTTCTTAGGATTGAATCATATTATTTCTCTTGGACCATCTTGTGAGCAAGAAGATATGGTTTTATAATCCATTGCTTCGATGATGCATATCAATGAGATATAATGTGCTATGAAAAAAAATAAACTTGCTCGTGTCCATTTGAATTTGAACAAAATTTAAAATGTAACAATGTGATGTCCAAAATACTAAGCTAAATATTAGTTGAGACTCACATACAATATAGTTTGAACTTTGAAGAATTCATTGCGAAAATCCAAACTCCTGGTTGAAAAGTTCATAAAGCAGGTCATGTTGGATGAAGCAAATGTTCTCTAGAAGGACGATCCAATAGTAATTAGGATGGTGATGCTACCAAGCACCTGTTGGTAAATGGGATACGGGACGGGCTGAACTTTGGCTCGGTGCAAGTATTGGATCGTCTACTCCTCCTTGGGCTCTTGTACAAAAGATGCAATGACCGGACAGGGTGCTCGGTCGGACGTCCCTCCGATGCTTAAATGAGTACTCGAACAAGGGAGAACTTAATGAAGCAAATAGGCAAGTATGATTGTGTGTAGCTGTCCCATCAATCTCAAGGGTATTTATACCCGTCAAGTGTACAGACGGTCCATAAGAAAATTATTCCTGGGTCACTATCTTGCTTTCCTAAGCACATGGGATGCACACAACCGATTGATCGCATGCGACGGAATCCCGTGAGTATCGCGTGTAGTGGGGCAAACCTCTCTTCTCTGCATGGTCCTTTTCGGGTTGGGCCCAACGGGACATATCTCATCAGATGCCCTACCCAACCAAGTTAACCGAAGGGTGGCCTGGTCGGGCATTCTTAAGGATGTCCCTAGGCCTTGGTCTTTCTCATGGGTGGAAGGCAGTTGTCTCCGTCATTGCTTAACATCATTAGCGAGATGTCAATCGACGGATGTGCTTCGTGATTTGGATGTATTACACCGATATCTGAATCGTTGAGCCTTCGGGGATAGAGGCTGCATGCCTAAGAAAATGAAACCATTGGATTTCTCCCGTTATATATATGGGGTTCCCTAGATGAAAGCGAATCACCTTTGCTTCTGTTGTTGTTATCTTGCTCGACCGACCGTTCATGCACCTTTTCTCCTTTATCTTGCTAGCCCGACCGGCTGAACAGTTTCTACTTCTTGGAAAGGGTTCTTTGCCTTCTCTTAGAATCTCAGACGATTTTCTCTATAGCTCACTCGGTTTTTGAGACCCCTACGTGAAGGTCGGCTTGGACGAAGGACCCATCAGTTAATCATATGGTAATCGTACGACGGTTCAGACGGGGTTGAGAGCGAGAGGGGCTCCCATATAGTAACTCTTACAGCAGTTGAGGATGAGGAGAAGAAATCCATCGAAAAGGAAATGTTGATGGAGAGGAAGAGGCGGCGATTAGGGGCTTCCACCTCTACCCAAACATCTAGATGTTGTAGGATGTCCCGCTAACACCAAGTGACCGGTGGGGTGACTATTGGGATGACCCTGTAGAAGGCCTCCACTTCAAGAGCGATGCCTTCGGACGGTTTGGACGAAGCGATAGCTCCCACTGATGGCCTAAATAGCTACGAAGGCATCAAGTCGAGCTGCCAAATCACTAACCAATTCACCTAACTTGGGGATAATGAGTTCTGACTCTTCTAGGAGATCCCTACTACACCTTCCGCATGTGCGTCCTAGCTAGTGCACAATCGGTCCTATATGTAAGAGAGGGGCTTATCATCGCGTTCAAGGAGTCTCTAAAGAACATGCTAAGGTTCCCAATCCATCCCTTTGTCCAAGGGATACTCTACTTCAACTGCCTCTCGGTTAACCATCTAACCCAAATGCTTAGAGAGTAATGATGGTCTTCTTTAGGGCGATCTGTGATGTACAGGTCCCCTTCTCGATAGAGAAATTTAGCATACTCTTCGACGCCCGAGCATCCGACAATGGTGGGATGTCGTTCTATTGAAATACCACCTATGGGTTACCTTGACATTCGATACAAGAACATAGCCTTTCCATAACTGAAAGATAAAAAAAAATTAGTGGTAAGGTCCAAAGACTAGTGTGGCTTCAGCATGCTAACCACATGGAGGCCGTTGGTCGAGCCCCTAAGGGGTTGTCGGATGCTTGTAACTCCTCAAAAGTGTGAAAGTGCCACTTTCAACATGTTGTAATACAGTACACTTTCAACATATCATTTTTCAAAATATGTTTGGATACATAAGTTTTTGTTCCTCGCAAGTGTAGGTGAGAATTAAAAATGTGGACATCCAATGTTTGGAACCCAATGTAAGTGATATAATTACCTTTTCAAATTTTGGTATGCTTACCACTCAAAGAGTGATATAACACTCATCACACATAAAACAACAAAACTTTAGATTTTTACTGCCAAACTATTCCAAAATTTGCAAACAATCACCCAATTCTTGGAGAGAAAAAACTCAAGTCTAGAGACTAGAGCTTCGCCACCGCTTCAGTCCCTGTAGTCGGCTGGTGGTAGCTAATTCCGTCGACGGACTGTTTATCTTTCCCGACAGTTTGTGAGCGTGATGCCTCAGTCAGCGTTTCCTAGGCTTCGGCACCGGTCGGACCTCGTGCCCAAACAGGCAATCCTTGGTCGGTGCCTCCAGTGCCCCTCGCTGGTCCCGTTCGCTTGTCCTGAGGTCGTCCATATCCGGACGACGCCGTCGCCTCTCGTCGCTGTGTTCTGCCACCCAGACGGTGCGCCGACTGAGCCATCGCCTCCGCGGTACTTCGCCTGTGCAGGCGCTTGTTTCGGCTGTCGTCCACGCGACAGCAGAGAGACTCACTCCCATTAGAATAGTAAAAGAGGTGTCCAGAAAATAATAGATTTCCAACGTAGATTTCCATATGCAAGACCGCAACACATCAGCAAAATCCCGCCACTTTCATCGACTTCCTCTTCTTTTTTGTTGCAGGTGAGTAGTGAAAGAAAGGGAGAAAGAGGGATTGTTTTGTGTCAGATATTCCCCACTTGCAATGAAGTTGCAAGTGTTAACCAAACACTGAAACTGAATTTTTCAACGGTTAGATGCAACGAAAGTGGCGGTTTCAAGCCATTTTCAATGCAACTTACCACTATCCAAATAGCCCCTAAGAGTAGAATGACCGAACTAAGTGAAGAGACGGCAGCGAGCTCCAAAAGCTTTCGACACATTCGTAACTCTCTTTTGGAAACTAATAAGACCGTTCGGGATGACTTTTTGAAGAGGCTTAAGATCAGTAGCATCAAAAGGCCCGGTACAGGTTCGAAGGCTGAGCAAGCGGTCACTTCCTCTTGCTTTCGCATAAATGGACGCTCAACAAGGTACGACCGCTCCGAAGTCGAAGACCACAACCAATAAGGGCTTCATCCTGCACCGCGCAGCCAAGGTTGGGATGGCAAGTCCGCAAGCAAGCTAGGCTAAAAGAGAGGCAGAGGGGCACCCAACCTCAACAACAATAGTGGAAGGACCTAGCTCTGTGTTCGACCATCCATAATCAAACGAGGGGGTGGTTCCAAGAAGCGGATCTACCCTTCTCAGGTGCTATCACAAGAAGTTACCCGGAGCGTGGTTCTCAGCAAGTGTCCCCTCAAGAACTCGACCCTCAAGAACTCGAGACCTTGTCTGTTTCTTCTCCCTAATCGTTTCTTCTCCCTAATCGAAAGCTTGTCATGAAAGAGCACAAGGCCTTCCTTCGTGGCCGCTCAAGGGACTTTACCAAGATGGACCTCTCCAAGCTCTATCGTACGGTCATGTCTTTGGAGGAAGTAGTGAGCTTCTTCGATGGTATGACCTCCTGGGCAGACTGGGTCAGAGGTATGACCCTACTATCAACCTTTCGATCGCAAGAGGTGGTCATTTTCCAATGTTGGCGTCCGTCAAGCGAATCTTCGTACGGAGGTAGGTTTTTGTCCCTTCCTTTTCTTCTCTTTTATTGTTTCCTTGTCAACTTTCCTTCGTTCGTGCAAAAGACCGGTATCGTCCACGACCTGCTAGACCTAACTAAGGAGATGGCCCCTTTCCTACTGGACGGACCATCATACAGGAACTCTAGTCGAGTGAGTATGCTACTAGACCTAAGTGGGGAGATGGTCCTTGCCTACTAGACGAACCATCCAACATGCAAGTACTCCAGTCGAGCTAGTATGCTGGCAAGAAACTAGAGGAGGAGGTTCGGCCAAACTTAAAAAATCCAGTGCGCAAGCCCTAACGAGGGCCGCATAGAGGCCTAGGTCTCGCTGGATAAGCTCTGGACTAAAGTTGAGCTCACGAAGGCTAAATAAGCCATCCAGAAGGTCATGGACGATGAGGCACAACTACTGAAGGAGAGGATTGATGCTCTAGACCAGCCACTGGACGGTGCGAGCTTGCCTAGAAGGTCGAGCAAACGGCTGAAGACTCCCAGCCCCGCATCCTCAAACTAACCAAAATGAATGACTTCGGATACGGGATTACCATGCGCCAATTCGCACAAGGATACCTTGGTGTTCCGATCAACAACCCCAACTTCAACTCAGAGGACATCAGATCTTTCCTGATTCGCCCAAGGAAGGGGAGTAGGCCAAGGGAGTAGACTCCAACCTCATCGCCCATGGAACTAGATTGTTGGCGTGGAGGAGACATAATTAGGGAGCGACCGACCCTCTGTTATTTTGTAATGGGTAGTGCCCAATTATCTTCCCTTTATGTAGCAGGAGCCAACAACCCTTTTTGTCGATGCCGGATGTGTTTTCTTCTCTTATAGCTCCTTTCTTTTGGTGCAAGTAACTTCTTAGTTTACTATTTGTTGATCGAGAATTATCTCTATTTTTTTGTATAGACACTTTTGATTCTAGCTGATCGAATATTGTGATAGTTACCATTTGTCGAAATATGGATTTAGAGAGAAAAGACGACCGTTTTATCACCTGTGTAAAGTTGAGGGCATGCATAACAGGTGGCTAGGCTAGGTGGCTAGGCTGATCTTAAGCATTAGATGGAAGGTGGTCGAGTATTCGACCTTACCTCGCAAATTGACAGTGGCAAGGGCATGGCAGGGCAGGTGGTGGAAGACCGACTGTACCCTGCTAGATGAAACATGTGCTTGACAGGTAGCCAAGTCGAGCGGTCTTGCAATCTTAAGCGTTGGGCAACAAGTGACTAAAGAGCTAATCGTGCCTTGCTGATTGACATAGTAGTAATGACAGGTAGTGTAAGACCGACTGTACCCCACTAGCAGAAACGTGTGTTTGACAGATGCCCAAGCCGACCGTGTCTCGTGATCTAAGCATTAGACCACAGGTGGATGAAGAGCCGAATGTGCTTTGCTAATTGACATAGTAGCAAGGGCAAGTGGTATAAGATTGACTGTACCCTACTAGTCGAAACCATGGTAGTCAAAGGCACGTATCGCATAAAGGAGCAGCAGCTGCGCCTCGTACCTCACTGGACAAGGCACCTTTCTCTAGGTGCACCCAAGTCGCGCTTTTCTGCAAGGCGCAACCAAAAAAAGACGAGTCTTATAAAAAAAATTATATTCAAAAAACTTTGAGGCATGGAGATAACCCTTAGCTCATACAAGTAGTTGGCTATAGTTGAACTGGAAAAACTAAAATTCACTAAAAGCATGGTAGGGATAATACAAACTCTTGTTTGTTCTGTTGACTGCTAGTGTTATTCTGCTAGTTCACTTTGTTATGTTTTAACATATTTTTGTTGGTTATAATATGTTTTTTGGTTCTATTTCTAACAGTGTTCTAAATTGCGGCCGCCGCGGTGCCTAGGCGTTAAGCGACCTCTGGCCGCACCGGAAACCCCCTAGGCGGCCGACCTAGGCTCTAGGCGGCCTGTTCGACTGTTCTAAATTCAAAAGTTCCAAAAATAAAAATAAAAATTTCAGATTTGAAATTTCCAAATTTCCAAATTTGAAATTTCAAAAAAAATTAAATAAAAAAAAATTCAAAAAATATATACCTCTCCTCTTGCTACTACTACTTGCGTGTTGCTGCTGCTTCTGCTTGTTGATGCTTGTGCTTCGAGAGGAGAGGAGAGTGAAAGGAACATGAACCTATCACTTAAGAGGAGAGAGGAGAGGGAGGAGAGGATTTACTTTAGGGTTACGGTTTGGGGAACCAAAGAAAAGAAATAGCAAAAAAAAAGTGTAAACCGTGGTGACTCGAACTAGTGACCGGGTGAAAACTTAATACCTTATCACTCACACCTCTATCCAAGTTGTCAAAGTTTTTCTTATGTTTTTATTAGCATATACATAATATATATAGAAGTAACATAAACATAAAATGGAAAGAAAAAAAAATTCAATTCGACGCCTAGGCGCTAGGCGTCACATTGGCGCACCGAATCTACCTAGCAAAATTTATAACATTGATTTCTTATGTTACTAATTTATTTATCTATATATATTATTATTTTTTATATTTGTGCCTCGCTTCGCTCGGACGCGCGCCTTAAGTGCACCTTGCGCCTCGAACGATATAGATCTTTTGCGTCTCGAGTGCGTCTTGCGCCTTTGACTACCTTGGTCGAAAAGTGGGTTTGACAGGTGACCAAGCAGACCATGTCTTGCGATCTTAAGCATTGGACAACAGGTTGCTGAAGTACTGGTTATGCCTTGCTGATTGCCATAGTGGCAAGGGCAGGTGGTGCAAGATTAACCGAACTCGCTAGTAGAAACGTGTGTTTGACCAGTGGCCAGGCAAACCGTGTTCCGTGATCCTAATCATTGGACAACATGTGGTTGGAGTCGACCATGTCTCATAGTTGACAAAGTAGCAAGGGGAGGTGGTACAAGACCGACTGTACCCCGTTAGTCGAAACGTGCCGAGCAATAGAAGGTCAGAGATGACGACAAAGAATATTTTATTACTTAATTTCCTCCCATTCAAAGCTACATTATTTATTCAGCTGATTGCTCGAGTACTTGGCCAATTAGGCTATATGGTAAAACTTTAAAATCTTAACGTTCTAGTAGCGGAGGAAGGCTTGGCCGCGGTAGGCGCTCGATCTAATCTTATGGGGGATGACGTCCGGGCCGTCCCAGTTAGGATCCAGCTTGTGCTTTCTTAGACCTGTGGCTTCCACGTTCCGGAGCACCGGATCTCCGAACCTGAGTATACGACATTTGACATGCTTGTGGTGGTACTGAATCATGCGGCGTTGGCACACGGCAATCTTGTGCCTCCATCGATCGTGCAACTCTTCGAGGAGGTTTAAGTTGGACCGCAAGACTTTATTGCTGGACCGAGGGTCAAATTTGTCGATTTTGTGGCTGCTTGCCCCGATCTCAACCGAGACCACTGTCACACGAGGAGAAAAGGGGTTTCGTGCGCTGCAGTACGAGGTGTCGTTCATTAGGCATAAAGGATGGTTGGCAGTTCATCACCCATTTACCTATCGCCCATAGCAGCATTGTCTTAAGGGCAGATACAATCTCTCGGTTGGTGCTCTCGATCTGCCAGTTTGTCTTCGGATTGGAGACCGAGCTATGGTAGAGGAATATCTCATAGTGCAAGCACAACACCTTGGTCTTCTCGGTGTTGAACTGCGTGTATCGTTCGGGGTATACCAAACCTACAGAGGATCATCCTGAACATGCACTTCTTAATCTTTTTTTGAGTGGCCTTGATGAACGACTCTGCCTTGACCTACTTTGTGAAGTAGTCCACCATGACGAATACGAATTGTCTTGTTCGCTCGCAGTGGGAAGGAGGGCCAGATATCCATCCCCCATTGTGCGAAGAATACAGGGTTAAGTAGACCAAGCGTGTTAGCTCGACGACTGGTCGGCATGGGACTGAGGCGTGCCTCTGGCAGGCATCACATCTCTTGGCGAAGTCTGTCACGTCACTGACTGATTGGTCGCATGTACTTTCTTGCTTTCCTAGGCACATTGGACGCACAAGACCGAATGGTCACATGCGACAAGCCACCTTGACTATCAAGTGTGCAGGGCAACCCTCTCTTCTTGGTATAGTTCTTTTTTTGGGATGAGACCAACGGGGCATATCTCATTAGATGGAATGAAATCTTTTCGTAAGATTGTGGGTCATAAATAAACAAAAATGGCTAGCTAGTAAACATAAACTAAATAAACCTATTTTATTTTCTAGATATAATATGATAGATAAATGTATCTATAAATATATTATAATACATAAACCCCATTCTCTATGAACAATTAAGGTATCAACCTTTAAAAGTACACATTTCTGTATAACTACTGTTAAGGATGGAATTTCGTACACCTCTCTCCATAGTTCATTTGCCTGTTTATCTACCTCTCTAATATCTTCTATCCAACTCTAAACAAAAAACATATAACCACACAATTGTCTTTGTGTAGGAATAACAAAAAGGAGAAATACATAAGAATTTAGCGACAGAATTGGACAATATATTAATGTATTTTAGCAAGCCATAATAATGTACATATGATGAAGAATACTGTGAGTAGACAAAGAGCAGAATGTGAGTACACACGTCAATCACAAGCACATAATGTTGATCCGTGTAGAAATTCAAATTTGTATGCCTCTCTTAACCCCTCTACCTACCTCTCTTCTCTCAAACTGAGACTTTATGGAAACTTAAGAAGTACGAGATTCTTAAGTAGAACATCAATATACACTAAAAATTATTTCTTATGTGTGCCTGCTAAACTTTAGTTTGACCAATATAATTATGCCTATGCATACATGCATGGTTTACCTGGCAATGCACAAGCACTTGAAACATGCGTGCCACATCACAAATGTCTACAGCATACGTCGCAATCTTCACTATGTTAGCACCGGCTGCTTGTATTCTTGCTACAAGGCTGCCAAGTTCCTCAGTAGATGGAGTGAACTGGTAATTATGAGAAGAAACAATGAGCTTAGTGTTTGCTGGTCTCTTTCCCGATATGAAGTCCAAAAACTCTTGAGCAACCTGCAAGGGCACAGATAGAGAGTTCATTAAACAAGAATCATAATATAAAAGAATAAATAACAAAACAGCAAAATAGCATATAAAAGAAGTAGCCAAGTAAACATGGTTTCCCTAGATAAGCCCTTGTGTTGTAATTATGACCCAGTGACACTTCACGAACAACTAATGCTCTCCTTCAACACATTGCTTCAGATTCTAGTTTATCAGATCAGCTTTCCATTAGTGTCATACAAGAGGCACTGACATGTTGTACACTGACAAAACAGTCTTTGAAATAGTCTACTAGACTTGTCTAGTTTAACAAATGTTGACCTTTTGGGTTTTAGGCACTAACAATTTGATGTATAATGTAGTTGGAAAATCAACACAAAGGGAAACAAAGAGTGATTCATATATGAACTTGGAGAAAATCAATAAAAAATCAACAAAACTTAGAGATGAAGAAGAATAATTGAAGTGGAACATCAGTAAATACGTAGGAACGAAATAAATTGGGAGCCTATTTTTATTATATAATCAGATATGAAGGTTTGTGCAAGTTTGCCTGATTTTTATTGAGAATAATTTGCTTCTCTCATTAGATCCATCTTCATCTTTTCTCCTAGTCCCTTCTGTTTTTCTTTCATAATAACTGAAACTTCTTCTGCTTCATCGAACTTCATCCCCCTTTATTGCAACCTAAAGAAACTAGTTCAATGAGTGTTGTTTTTTGAAAGGGCCGTGACAAGTTGATGATGAAGACTGCTGATTGCAATGACCAACATACGTGACAAGCAACCATGCCTCAACTAGGATAAAAATCAGTTGTTAGTGGCCTCTCACATTTTGGGTCTAATTTCTAATTTTTCTTTATCCTCATTTTTATTTTTGTTCCTTCAGTAATCTGTAATTGTCCTATAAAGTTAGATCTTTTCCTCACATTTGTATAAGGCAGAAGTTAAGGCTCTTAATTTTAGATTGGTTTGGCTAAAATGAAATTGCATATAAGTCCCTTAATTCTACTATATTTTCACAAAAGTCCCCTAATTCTTGTTATTTGCTTAAAAGTTCCACAAATCAGCAGATAGAGAGGGCTTAAAAGTTCCTCTAATTTAGTCATGTAAGTTCAAAACAGTTAGTCTAATAATACTACACCTGTTTAGCTATTACTTTTCTTCTCATAACCACCCCCCACCCCCAAACAACAACAAAAAAAACTGTTTATTTATCTTATGGAATATTTGTAGGTAAGATGCTTAATTTGCATGCAAATAACCCCATCACAATCTTACTAAATCATCGGATCAACCCCTCATATTTCTGTCTATGCCACTGGAATTTATAAAACAACCACTAAAGCAAATATCTGCATTGAAATCTAGCTGTTTTATGAGAATAGAAAGCATTATCAGCTACATAGAGATCCTAATTTAAGGTTAAGGCCCCCCACCCCCAAACAACAAAAAAAAAACTGTTTATTTATCTTATGGAATATTTGTAGGTAAGATGCTTAATTTGCATGCAAATAACCCCATCACAATCTTACTAAATCATCGGATCAACCCCTCATATTTCTGTCTATGCCACTGGAATTTATAAAACAACCACTAAAGCAAATATCTGCATTGAAATCTAGCTGTTTTATGAGAATAGAAAGCATTATCAGCTACATAGAGATCCTAATTTAAGGTTAAGGCACCTGATTCCCATATAACCTAAGAAACCTAGAAAAATTCAATTTAGCATACTTCGAATGGGACAAGGCTGAGCCTGAAATGGTGCTAAGAAGGGCACAATGGGATCTGACAATCCTGATGCTAAATTTTCATATTCTCATAATTACTTTCCTTCAGCTAGGAGGATCAATGTTCCAAATATTGAATTTCACATTAGAATCTCATAAATGAGGCCAGTTTCCACTTTGAATCACATATTAGAGCATATGCATGTCATAGCATCTGTTTTCCTCGTACCAAAGATAATTCATTTTTCAAGCATTCCTTCATTCACTTAATTCACAGGTTCTTTGGACCAAGGTTCAAATTATCGGCAGATACTGATACCTACCGAGTATATCGTATAGATTTTGGCATGTCACAAGGGATATTGACCCCAATGATAGCGGTCTCCTGACTCTTACTAGTACTGGGGTTTCTTTTCCGGTCAATGCGACAAATAAATTTTAAATAAAAGAGAAGGAAAAAATAATGTCGACAAGATGATCCAATTATGTTATTGATCAACATACTAGAATGTATCTATAATCTTATCGACACGTTGTAAGTTGTAACTGTTAGAGTTATTTTATTTTGTTATTTATCATATGAGGGTATAATAGTAATTGTGGGTGTATTGCATATCAATATAAATAGACATTAGATGCAACCTAGGGTTTAAGGCCCTTGCAATCTCCTTTCTCATATTCTCTCTCCTACTTTTTTCTTCTCCTCTTCATCTCCAAAGTTCACTTGGTATCAGAGCATATATTTGAAAGTACTATATATCCCATCCATGACATGGCCGATCGAACTCGGTCGTGAGTTTGACAGGGGTTCGGGACAGTAGCCCCTGATTGCAGGGTTCGGGGCGGCAGCCCCGAATTTTTTTTCGGCTATTTTTCGTCTACTTTTCATGATTCGCCGTTCGTCGTTCATTGTTCGTGGTCGTTCGTGGTTCGTTTATGAGATATAGGGTTTCTACAGATCTCCTTTGGTTGTTCGTCGTCGGTTGAGGTTAGTTGTGAGATCTAGGGTTTCAAAGACCTCGTCTTTCTGTTGCATCTGCAAGTATGGTGGGGACCGAATCTTCTAGCAAGGTTAATAGTGGTGGTGGTAGCGGAGGTGGTTCTCCTTTTACAATTCATAATGATGAATTGGAAAAGTCGATTACAACGGTGAAACTCAATGGTGCGAACTACCTTGCCTGGTTCAAGTCTATCAAAGTGGTGTTAAGGGCGAAGAAGAAGTTGAAGTTTTTGACGGAAGAACCCCCGCCTGAAACTTTCACTGAGTATGAAGATTGGATGAGTGCAGATGCATACGTTATGTCGTGGTTGTGGCATAGTATGGAACCGCATATCGCTGCTAATGTTCAGTGGTGTGAATCAAGCAAACAGATTTTGGCATCTCTGGAAGAATCATATTCGCAGAAGCGAAACGTTGCCCGTATCTATGAGTTGTACGAGTTATTGTTTAATACAAAGCAAAATGGGAAGCCTGTGAGTGAATATCTGGCTTTAAAGAAGGCTTTGTAGGAGGAACTGCTTCAATATCATCTTGTTACTACTGATTTGAAGAAAGCTCAGAGACAGAAGGAAGAGTTTCATGTTTCACCTATCCTGTCCGGCTTGGATCCTGTGCTCGAACCTTATAAAGCTCAAATCATTGCTGAAGAGCAGTTACCTACGGTGGCAGATATTTTCTCCCGTCTCAATCGTTCCTTTCTGGGACAGTTATGTAGTGCCGAGTACTGACTCTTCTGTCATAGTTTCTAGTGCTGTTGGTCGTGGTGGTGGACGTGGTATTGGACGCGGTAGAGATAGTGGTCATAGTTTTGGTCGAGGAGGCCGTGGTGGTAGAGACAATGGTCGTGGTGGTGGTGGCTGTGGTCAACCACGGAAGTGTAACTATTGTTAGGACAGGTGGGGCAAACCAGAATATGCACATCAAGTGCATGATGAAAATATGTAGTCCCAGGTCACTACTTCTGCTCCCAGAGATGATACTTCGGATTTCAATCAGACTTCAACGTTTGATACCTCATCTTCATTTGAACAAATCCTCCAAAAGTTAAACACGCTTGCTAGTACCACCTCCCAACCTACTGCAACTATAGCACATATGGGTAATCCTGCTTTTGTGGTAACCCAGTCACCATCCACCTCTTGGGTCATCGACTCAGGAGCAAGCTCTCACATGTCTGGTATAACAAATCTCTTTCATAATCATAGTTCCATGAAACATAATTGTGCTTGAAAAATGTGCCATTCACCCTACTCAATCACTATCATTATTTGATTCATTATATGTGCATAATTTTTTATTTAATTTGTTATCTGTGAGCCAGTTAACCAAATCTCTTCAATGTTCTGTGACATTTTCTTCCAATTTGTGTATTTTTCAGGACCTCAGGACGAAGAAGATAATTGGTTTGGGGCATGAAAAAGATGGACTGTACTACTTGAATCTACCTGGAAAGGCCTTCACTTCTGTTTTTACTTCTCCGTTGCAGTGGCATTATCGTTTGGGACATCCGTCTTTGGCTAAGTTGCGTCAAGTTGTTTCTAGTTTGAGTCATGTTTCTAGTCTTGAATGTGAGGCTTGTCAGTTAGGCAAGCATCACCTTAATTCCTTCCCTCGTCGTAGTGAGAGTCGTCAATTAGAGTCTTTTGATCTTGTTCATTCTGATATTTGGGGTCCGTCTAGAGTCAAAAGTCCGAAAGAATTTCAGTATTTTGTTATTTTTATTGATGATTATTCCAGAATGACTTGGTGTTATTTAATGAAAGAAAGATTTGAGTTTCCAAATGTGTTATCTACCTTTTATAATAAAGTCTATGTTCAGTTTGATAAACGTATCAACATTCTGCGTTCTGATAATGCTTTGGAGTATACTCAATCTTCTGTAAACAATTTATGTGTTGATCGTTATATGATTCATCAAACCAGTTGTGTCCACACCTCTCAACAAAATAGTATAGCCGAACGTAAACATCGACGCATTTTAGATGTGGCTCGAACTCTCATGTTCAATATGCATGTCCCTAAACAGTATTGGATAAATGTCGTTCTTACTGCATGTTATCTAATTAATCGCATGACATCATCTGTATTAAAAAACAAAGTTCTATTTTCCGTGTTACATACAGATGTCGCACCTTTTTTTTTACCTCCTCGAGTGTTTGTGTGTGTCGTTTTTATTCATAACTTGGAACCTAATCGAGATAAGTTGGCTCCTAGATCTCTGAAGTGTCTTTCTTGGTTATTCCCGTACTCAAAAAGGTTATCGTTGTTAAAGTCCATAGTCACGCAAATATTATGTCAGTGCGGATGTTACATTCTTTGAGTCTACCCCTTTCTTTCCTTCAGCAGACCGTTGTATTCCTTTTACAACAGATTTGATATCTTCCATACTACTTTCGGTCATTCCTGAATCAATTTCTATCTCCATTCCCCATTTACAAGTTTATCAGTGATCCAAGGATAGGCCAGTGGTTTTGCAGAATTCAGTCCTCAACCAATCAGCTTCCGTACCTGAGGTTTCTGCTCCCATCACCACAGATCCAGATGATCTTCCTATTGGTCTCAGAAAAAGAAAACGCATTTATCCCACAAAGAATAAGCATCACATTTCTAACTATGTTTCATTACACCGTGCTGCATCATCTTTTCATGCATTTGCTGTTTCATTGTCTTCTATTTCCATTCCCAAAACTTACAAGCAGGCTATGTCTTCTGGTTGGAAAAGTGCAATGGATGAGGAGATGTATGCTTTAAATCAAAATCAGACTTGGGAGCTTACATCACTTCATATTGGAAAGCAGACTGTCGGTTGTAGATGGGTGTACATTGTTAAGTATCACCCCGATGGTTCTGTTGAGCGCCTCAAGGCACGGTTGGTTGCCAAAGGGTATATTCAGACATATAGTGTGGATTATATGGAGACTTTCTCTCCAGTGGCTCAGCTGAATTCAGTTCGGATTCTTATTTTTGTGGCGGTTAATCACCAATGGCCTATATATCAGCTGGACATAAAGAATAATTTCTTGCATGGTGACTTACATAAGATTTATACGGATCAACCACAGGAATATGTTGTAGCAGGAAATGAAAAACTCGTATGTCGATTGAAGAAAGCATTATATGGACTAAAACAGTCACCTCGTGCTTGGTTTGACAAGTTCAGTTCAGTTCTCATTCAGTATAGCTTTCGGGCACCACATCAGATCATTCAGTATTTTGTCATTCTTCCTCAGCAGGTATTATCGTGTTGATTGTTTATGTTGATGATATCAATATATCCGAGAGTGATCATGCTGGGATTGTGGACTTGATGACCTACCTTAGTCGTCAGTTTCATACTAAGAATTTGGGTCTTCTTCAATATTTTCTTGGAATCGAGGTTGCTCGATCTAAGAAGGGTATGTATCTGTCACAACGCAAGTATGTTCTAGACTTGCTCTCCGAGACTGGGATGTTGGAGTGTCGGCCAGTTGAGACTCCTATGGATTATCATGACAAGCTTGATGCTGACAGATGAGAGTTATTTGAGGATGTTGGATATTATAGACGTTTGGTTGGCAAACTTATATATCTTACTGTTACTCGACCAGACATCATATATGCAGTTAGAGTAGTTAGTCAGTTTATGCATGTCCCTCGGCAACCACATTGGGAGGCTATCTCTCGTATTCTTCGATACTTGAAGGGTGCACCTGGAAAGGGTTTGTTGTACAAACATTCCCAGTTGCTTACGGTGACTAGGTTCAGTGATGTTGATTGGGCAGGCAGTCGCAATGATAGGAGGTCTACTTCTGACTATTGTACGTTTGTGGGTGGCAATTTTGTCACGTGACGTAGTAAGAAGCAGAATGGTGTGGCTCGTTCTAGTGCATAGGCCGAGTGTTGTGCGATGGCTCATACAGCTTCTGAGATGATGTGGGTGCAGTCTCTTCTTCATGAAATGAGGATTGTGATTCCTATTCCGATGGAGATGTATTGTGATAATCAGTCGGCAATATTTATCGCAAGTAATCCGGTGTTTCATGAGCGCACAAAGCATATCGAGGTATATTGTCATTTTGTTCGTAATTTGTTGCTGAAGAAACAGATTCACTCCTTATGTTCGGTCAGAGGATCAATTAGGTGATATCCTCACCAAACCACTTGCTCGTGGTCCATTTTCTGATTTATGTAGCAAGCTGGGCATGTCTGATCTATATGCTCCTGCTTGAGGGAGGATGTTAGAGTTATTTTATTTTGTTATTTATCATATGAGGGTATAATAGTAATTGTGGGTGTATTGCATATCAATATACATAGACATAAGATGCAACATAGGGTTCAAGGCCCTTACAATCTCCTTTCTCATATTATCTCATCTCCTACTTTTTTCCTTCTCCTCTCCATCTCCGAACTTTACTGTAACCAATACCACCACACAATGTAACCATTACCATTTGTTAAATTTTGAAGTTGAATACGATAAATTCACAATATTCATCAATCTTAATATTATTACATTTCAACACAATACAATCTATTGCAGGTCTATTGTCTAAAAGTAAAGAAATAATGATATATATTGTTAGTGAGTGATTTGCCAATGTTGGACATGCAATAATACATTCAAAAATAACGAGAGACTAAATATATCAAAAAGAATTATTATTATTTAGCTTTCCAAAACAAAGAACTAGGAAAGTACGACCCGAAAAAGTTACAAAACTACCCATACTTGTTGTGAAACCCCCAAGATTTATTTCTACATCGGACATGGGAAGAGAATAAAATTGTTTAACAGTTGAGTGCTTGGGTTTCATGCAGACATCAAAGGTAAATATTTGGCTAGTAGATCAAGTGATGTGCACATGTGACCGATGTGCACATGTGACCTATGCACGGGTCATGTCTTGATGAGAAAGTGGGTTGGGACATGATATATTGTATCATTGATACCTAGTTGGTCATGTTCTATTAGGATAAGGCTAGGCCATCTACACGGGTTGCATCGAGGATGTCGTGTCTTCAATTGCTGATGAATTCCTACTACTGTCACATAATGCACCTCATAGTTGTTAAAGGCGCGCAGCGAGCAGTGGCGCAAGGCGCGGCGCACCCTTAGCGCCTCTCATGAGCATGTCATGGTTCAAAAAGCGCGTCAAATGGTGCAGAAAGGCACGCCAAAATGAATTAAGTTTTGATTAATGAATTCGGATCCCGCTAACAACCCAACTCGAACCAAACCCTAACTTAATAAAGTCTAATAACAGAGAGGAGAGAGAGTCTTTGCCTCCATTTCCCCCCCCCCCCCCCCCCCTCCTTCACCTCCAGGTATTTTTTCTGCTGCTTTTTCTGTTTTTTTTTTGTCTCCAGTTCTCTCTTCTACTTTTTTTGTTCTCCAATTAGTTTCATGCATAATCACATTTTATGATAGAACTATTCATTTTCTTTGTGGCTTGAACAACGTGGTCATCTACTTTATGCTTTTGTATATTAATCATAACATTTCTCTCTGATTTTGTACATTTTCTGATAAATCATATTGCCAGTATATCAAGTTTCCATTCTTTGAAGTAACTTGTTTTCGTCTTTTTCAGAATTATGTGAGGTCATACTATCATTTCCATGTTCTTGTTGTCTTGTAAAGCTCTCACGATTTTATGATTATGCTTAATTATTTTTTATATAGTACAGTTAAACATGCATATATTTTCTGTTACACGGTGTTTGCATGTTAGACTCGGCACTATTCATGTCTAGTTAGTTGTGCCCCCCATAGTAGTGATTCCCCATAATAGTGATTTATTGGACAGATCATCTTGTATCTTGTGCAAAAGAATTTGATTTTGACTATATCACATATTCTTGATTATGTTGTCAGACTAGTAGCTCAGACAGAGATCTAACTGCCCAATGGTTTTTTTTTTCAATTTTTTTTACAAAAAGTGTGCCTTAGTTCAAAAAGGTGTGCGCCTTGCGTCGAGGCGCCTTGAAGCCTTTGCGCCTTTGCGTGCTTTGCACCATATGATGCACCTTAATCGCTATGTTACATTCTCACAAGCAACCGGTCTTCTTTTATGCATTTCCTATCCTTTGATAGTTCAGTTGACCTTCTAATTTGATGTATGGGCTATACATTATTATTCAATCTAATGATGAAGGCACTTGGTTCTTATCTAGTCATCTTTCTTGGATATTCTTGACAAACTCCCTACATCCCTAGGCATATGTTTGATTTGCCTGCTCATTGGCCCTTTACTAGAATTTATGGCATCCATTCATGGCTTAGCCACAAGAAGTTATGTGGATATGCCTATTGACTTCTGGAATTGTGTTATCTTGATATTAGTTAGCGCCTACCTTTCCAATTATTTTACTAGTATTAGATTATTGTCATTCCTTCACTCTTTGACGTAATGTGTCATATAGATGAAAGCAATTCCCAATTGTAAATTGTATCGTCTCATTGCAGTCACATAATGGAAATGAAAATAATTGAAGACTTATTCTTAACATTCGTTCTGGAAATACGAAATGTCCCGTTAGGTCGCCCACGCATCGGTGAGGCGGCGTGACTTCGAATTTTCTAATATTGAACCATTGGGAATTCTTCAACCTCTAGCAGAGGGGACCAAACTACTTTTTAAGGAAGACCCTCTCCCATCTAGAGGAGATATTCATTACTTCTTTAGCTAGATTCTTCATATTATGGGAGAAATACGTATCGTGCTCCTTGGTTGAATGAGCTTAAATTGCAGTCCAAAAGATAGATCTACCTACTTGCCAACTAGTCACCTAGGTTTTATGGCATGACCCTCTCATGCTCATAGTTACTTTGCTAGATATTTGGCACCAATATACATGGTTGACGTCATGTCGAGAGCCCGTTATAAAATTTTGTCAAATCTTGTATGTAGCTTTCTTATGCTCCATATCCGACCCCATTTTGATGGAAGAAGGCTTGTATGATGATGATGTGATATAGCAAGAGAGATAAATAATATTACTAAACATGATATCACATTCTCTAATTAGATTTACCTTAATACAAAGGTACCTGGGAGACGATGAAGAGGAAAGTGAGCATGACACTTGTAACATAACAGAGTTATGATGGACTAGAAATGTGATTAAAGAAGGTGGTGTTTGCTATTCTGAAGGAACTTCACTGTACTAAGGATAGTTCACTTAAAACAGTAAGGTGCTATATGAAAAACTAGAACACCTACTAACCCAACCACCACGCCACCTTCTGTTCTGAAGGCCACATGATAACTTTTTGAACAGACTCAAACATGAGGCTGAGTATTACTTATTAGTAACAAGAGTTTACTCAAAACGTTTGCCTTTTGTTCCATCATTCAAGGTTGTACACAAGTCTCATACACTCTTTTGACTTCAGATCCTAAACAATCTTAAGCAGCTCCTACATCTGCCACTATTCCAGACAAGTTCTCATAGCAACAACAAAATTTATGTGCATCAACATTAGGATCTTACTATTCTTGGTTGTCAATGCTATCTACTACATATGCATGCAATAATTAACTTCTTGATACTTATTATATATGCATGTTATCCATTGGACATCACAATGAGCTTGAGTTGTCAACCAGATAATTGTATCACATTTTTGCAAGGAACAAATTGTTTATCAAGATGGGAAGGCTTCAAAGAAACCCAAGGAAACTCAAGTTAAACAGTTGATCAAGAAGTGAATCGGACACAATATAGAATTACAAGAAATTTACTGGAAAAAAAATTCTGCAATTTCAGATTAATGGCATGGACTCGATGGACCGCAAGCTTGTTAAAGCTTATGCAAGGTAAATTAACCTGAAGTTCAATGTCAACATATTCTGCTCCCAATTCCATTGCTAAGAGTAGTGCTGCAAATCTCTTGCTATCATCACCTTCATATTGACCTCCTTCCCATTTTGGTCTACAGCAAAGACAACATGTCAGACGAAACCATGTACATACTTAAGTCTTGTCTCATTTGTACAAAGTTATTTAAAAGAAGACCTGAGTTGTCAAAAGACCTCGTAGAATCATTCATTTAAACTTTGTTTACTTTGAGTGCAAACCAATCATGAAAATAATTTAAACTGATGCTAGAGAATCTTATTCTCAACAATATGGATGTTCCAAAGCCACAAAACTTTTCCTTACCGTGTAATATGCAGGTAGAATATCTATACTACTATATAATAAGAAAAGTTTAAGAGTTCACCGTGGAAGTTTTGTTCCAAACATATAAATAAATCTTACATAAATCATTATAAACCTTAGATTTAGCTTCACTAACTACTTTCTCAGCATCCTTCTTTGCTAGTTTCTCTCTTGAAGTTTTCATTTTTACACTTTCAATAATATTTATAGGAAATCATTTTTGCCTGATCACCTTTGAACTTCATCGTTCCACCACCAACTTTCTTTTGAAGTCCAACCATTACCTTTAGAAACTCCTAGAATCGCCATTACCTTTAGAAACTCCTAAAATTGCCATACCTTTAGAAACTCCTAAAATCGTCATTGTCACTTTCTTGATACAAATTGACATATTATACCACATACTATTAGAATCTTCTTTGATGCTCTATCTTCTTTTATCATTTTAGCCTTAAACAGTACTAAGTTCTCGTCTTTCAAGTTCCACCGTCTAGTTCTCGGTCTCATCTATTCTAGTCTCTCTCTTCCATCTCTTAATATTAATATCTAATACCACTAACCAATGTTGAATGGTTAAGCTCTCTCTTGGTATAACTTTATAATATTTACATGTTAGTCTATCAATCATCCTAGTATTCGACCTTAAAAGTAATTAAATGTTCTTCTCTCTCTCTCTCTCTCTCTCTCTCTCTCTCTCTCTCTCTTTCTCTTCTTAAAACAAGCATTTGTTATTATAAAATGACACTGCAAAATCAAGGATCTTATTGTTCCCTTCTTGACTACATATCGATAACCTACATGAACGCTATCATAATAATTGTTCTCCTTTCCAACATGAGTCATGACCATCAAAGTTTCCTCCGTTATCTTTTTTTTCCTTTGTGTACTCCTTAATCAAGCTATTCATATGTTTCCAAAAAAAATAGTACTTTTATGCGGTCCTACTTGGGTCATGCACTAATAACATCCTCCCCTAGTACTAACTTAAACTAATATTATCATATTTCCTATTCTTTTTACATCTATAACAATATTTGTTAATGATCCATAAGTATCCTTACACCATTTGTAGGTCAGTTTTTTTCATGTATACCAAATTCTAGATCAAATAGTGTCAATTTCTCTAGATTATTCATTTACGTACTTAGATTTCTTGTAGACAAGCTATATTAATCTTCCTCCTATTCATTGTATCTACTAACTCCATTCTTTTCATATTAGTCTTTATATGTTCCAATTAGTTAATATATACTCATATGCACTAACTTCTCACCTCGTTTGTCACCATGTTGGCCTAGCAACATGGTGCATTGCTTCTAAGGCATGCCCTAGACCATCCATGCTCAATTAACATTGCATCGGGTGGTAACAATGCAATGTACCACATAGGGGTGACGACCTAGCAATCTACCCTAGCTCATTTTTCATTGCACTGCGGTGGTAACGATATAACATGTACCTACCGAGGAATGGCCCAACATTTATTATAGTGCCCCGCTCCTAGCGGTGCACTATATAAGGCTTGGTTCGATTGACTCAGCCGGAATTAAGTATGGAAAAACTTTACGGCATAATCGATCTCTGACAATGCAATAAACTTTTCCAATTGATGGATCGATTTCTGTTGGAATGAGTCCAATCGTTTTCGTTGGATTTTTGGTTGGCTTTCTTGGATTTTTGCTGCTTGGTTTTGATGAATGCGTTTTCGTGATTGGTTTTCGATGATTGATTGTTTAGCCCATTTTCATCGATTGTATGCATTCATTCTAGAGAACTCTGAGACAAAGAAGATGGTAGTCTAACCAAATATTGGTGCCAATGCAGATAGATGCGTGACAGGAGCCTGAGCAAGCAAACGTTCTTTTCTCTCGGCATCTCTATTTGGTGAGCGGTTATGTCTCTTCTTCTCTACTCCTTCATGCCAATAATCAATAATGTTCTCTTGTAACCTTGGTAAGTCCAATGATCGATAAAACCACTAATGCCACAAGTTTAATACCACTAATGTAAATCAATGAATTGCATTGATAAGAGGGAAGTTAAATTTCATAACACAGGGAAGGATATGATCATTATGTCGTGATTTGGTGCCATGTCTTAGCGGTAAATTGGAGTCTACGGACTACCAATCGAAACAATGAATAAGTATGCTGAAATGAGAATGGTTAAATGTGCATTGCTGCTCTAAATGCTTCAATACCTTACACTGCTATTTATGCTTATCATATAGTCTTAGATGCATTGTATGGTCATGGATAACTTGTGCACAAGGTAGTACATTTCCTCGAACGGAACCTGGGGCACTAGTAGCGCTTTGGTAGCGCTGGGTATAAGCGAGACATTCATTGAGACTTGCTACATGCTTTGAATAGCGCATCGTACGTTCATCGAAGTCCTATACGGCATGTCCATCGTGGTGCTACCCCACAAATGACCCAGTAGGAATGAGTTGCATACTAATGATGTCTTATGCAGGGGCGGTCTAAGTAGTCAAAAACGGTTATATATCAGTTATATAACCGATATATAATGGTATCGGTCTTGGACCGATATTTTTTTGTAGAAATATTAATAAAATATCAGAACCGATATTATCGACCGATATGGCTGATATTCGGTTTACAAAAAAACCGATTTCTCACAGTTTTGGTTTTGCTACAGAAAAACCGATATTGAATGATATGACATTCTGGTTTTGCTACAGAAAAACCGATAATAAATGATATGACATTCACATCAATGGAGAATGGAGATTACATCTTCTGCCATCAAAATCTTCATACATCAAACTTATTCAGAGATGTAGTTCCTCAAGTGATCTCCTTTATTTTGGATCTCTTGGATATCTCGACGATAAGTATACTTTCTGCATATTTTATAATAGAAAACTATTAAGTGTATTGTTCATATATAAAAATTGTGTTAAAAATGCAAACCGTTATTTACCGTTATAAAACCGATATATCGGTGATATATCTATAACTCTACTGGACCGTTATCATAAAAAAAACCGTTATTAACTGCATAGGGGGCGGTAAGAACAATCTTGTAGATTATACAGGAACGACCATTGGTAGAGGTAAGAATTCCATATGTGCAAAGCTTATATATATTTCACTACATGTATTGTTGCCTATGAACTGTTGCCTATTGAAATGTTGCATATATAATGTTGCATATTAAACTATTGCCTTAATTAAGAAGTGTTGGTTGAGGTGAGTGAGCCGGTTTTGCTCACCAGTACAAGTTGAGTACTGACCCACGTCTCTGTGGGCAAACCAGGTGACCGAGATATCGTAGGCGCTCAAGGAAGATAAAGCTTTTGTTGCAGTCTTTTCAAGCTTCTTCCTATTTTAAAGTATTTCAAAGATTTCTAGTTGCAGCTTTCAAGTTTCCAAGAATGTAATAAAGGGACATAATGTATGGGATAAGAACATTATTTCACGTCAGCCTGTCAGTCTTTTCTTTTATGCAAAAGATATGTAAGCCGTTCAGGCATTTCCATTTCGGTGCTGAGAAAATTGTACTTCGTTGCAATGAATCAATAAAATAATTATGTTACTTCCTATACAAATGCGTGTTTTATGCTGCTGTGTTGTGGAACTGTTTACAAAAGATTTTTGACACATATGCACGTTCTTACCTAGTACAAGTGCAATCGCAGACTTGTACGGCATCACGTCCAATGAGGACGAACGGTTCTGCGGAATCGAATGCAAGGACGAATCGGTTCTGCGGAACCGGGACGTGACAAGTTGGTATCAAAGCATGGTTAAAAGTTCCTCGGATTTCAAAAATTGGTTTTTAAGTGGAAGTTTTCAAACAATAACGATTTTCTCAGATGATTTGCTTTTCGATAGTGTTGCATGAAATAATGTTACATACAATAAGCCCATAAATATTTTATGAGTGCTAATGGAAGTTATTTCTTTTGCAGATGGCTAAGGATGATAGCTCCAAGGCGACATCGTTGTCTGACCCAATGGAGAAAGTAATGAAAATGTTAGAGGCGCAAAGGAAGCAGAGCAATGCACATCACAAGATGATTGAGGCACAACATCGTGAGCTTCAACCACAGCTAACAAACCAGTTTCAAGTGCGATTTGACGCGCAACAACAGCAAGTTGATAACTTATCTCAACTGGTTGCTACATTAACTGAGAATAACAACGAGACTGCAGTGGCTGCCGCTAAAGAGACAGTGGTAGTAGAAGCAGAGGAAACTGAATAGCCTCCAAGAAGGCAACAAACATTCAAGTTTTATGAATTCAAAAGCTGCAATCCGCCTGAGTTCAATGGCAGGACGGAACCAGAGGAAGTAATGGACTTCCTAAATATTTTGGAGGGCATCTTCCGTATGTTGGATGTGCAAGGCACCAAAAGAGTGGATTGTGCGGCTGTGCAGCTGCATCTCAAAACAGAAGACTGGCAGGAGTCGAAGAGACAAGCACTGTGCGGTGCCAACCAAGAAGACAAAGTCTCTTGTGAGACATTTAAGCAGACGTTCATCGCACAGTTCATCCCACCAGCTGTCCGTCACATGAAGGAAAAAGAGTTCGTAGCGCTCGAGCAGGGCAATATGTCCGTCAGCGACTACGAAGCAGAGTTCTTAAAGCGATCCAAGTTCGGCGGCTACATGATACCGAACGATGAGGCAAAACGACTACGATTCATTGAGGGTCTGAATGAAGGCTTACAGCGTGATGTTCTCAACCGTAAGTGTGCGACGTACAGAGAAGCCTATGAAGCGGCTCTCGAGATTGAAAAAATTTATCCTCGAGGGGCGACACAGAACAACCGTGGGAACAACTACAAACAGAGGACCCTATCAGCGATCGTACTGTAACAAGTGCAAGCGGGTTGGACACCGTCAAGATAAGTGTTGGACTGGATGTTTTATGTGTGGCAGTTTGGATCACAAAGTTGCGTGGTGCAATAGTGGAGAAGAAATCAGAATCACGATTAACATCACAATCAGGATCGTGATCAACAGTACAATCAGAATCGTGGACAAGCGCCACAAGCTCCGCAGGCGGCAGTTGTGAATGCTCAGAACTCGCGACCAGGAGGACAAGGTAGAGTGTTCGCACTGACTCAAGAAAAAGTGCTTGCCTCAAACACTGTCATAACAGGTATATTGCTTTACAGAGAAATATCTGCTCGTGTACTATTTGATTCTGGTGCTACACATAGCTTCATATCATCTGCATTTGCTAATGAACACAAATTTTGTAAGACACCGTTAGATATGAATCTTAGTGTCAACACTCCGTTTGGAATAGATTTGCCTGCTAGTTCGATTTGCAGGGATGGTTACATTTGCATTGGGGGAAAGTACGTGTCCTTGGATACAATAGTCCTGGACATCGTCAATTACGACATCATCTTGGGCATGGATTGGCTCGAGGCGTGCAATGCGACAATTGACTGTGCGGAGAAGAGAGTTGTGTTTCGCATTCCTGGCAGGCAGAGTTCTCTTATTCATGTAGTTCGGCGGCTAAAACAGTGATGGTGGTATCGGCAATGATGACAAGGCGTATGCTATATTCGGGTGTGAAGGGTACCTTGCTTCTGTGCGGGACATTCGGATGAAGGGCGTAGACTCGGGTGAAACCGAAGTCGTAGCAGAATTCCCCGACGTGTTTCCAGAGGAGATACCTGGAATGCCTCTAGACCGAGAAATTAAGTTCATTATTGACACCTTTACAGATACTCGCCCGTTATCAAAAGCTCTGTATCGGATGGCTCCTGCCGAATTGAAAGAACTGAAGTCACAACTACAAGAGTTACTAGATCGTGGCTATATTCGCCCCAGTGTTTCACCTTGGGGAGCTTCAGTGCTATTTGTAAAGAAAAAAGACGGCACAATGTGTCTTTGCATAGATTATCGAGAATTGAACAAAGTGACAGTCCGGAATAAGTATCTGTTGCCAAGAATTGATGATCTGTTTGACCAACTTCAGTGCACGACAGTATTTTCAAAGATTGATCTTCGTTCAGGGTATTAACAGTTCAAGATCAAACCAGAGGATATTCCGAAGTCGGCTTTTCGTACAAGATATGGAACACTACGAGTTTTTGGTTATGCCTTTTGGTTTGACCAATGCTCCAGCTGCTTTCATGGATATGATGAATCGAATATTCCGACCCTTCTTAGACAAGTTCGTCGTCGTGTTCATCGATGATATCTTAATCTACTCGAGAGACAGAAACTCACATTGAATATTTAAGGACCGTATTGCACACACTTCGTGAACATCAATAATATGCGAAGTTAAGCAAGTGCGAGTTCAGGATGAGCAGTGTCTTTCCTTGGGCATGTTATTTCAGCATATGGTATATCAGTTGACCCAAAGAAAATAGAGACAGTGGTAGACTGGAAACAGCCCGCATCGGCTAGTGAGATCAGAAGTTTCCTTAGCTTGGATGGCTACTATCAGAGATTCGTAAAGAAAATCGTGAAGATTGCGATGCCTCTGACTCGCCTCATTCAAAAGGGAATAGTATTCAAATGGACAGACGACTGTGAGAGCAGTTTCCAGGAACTGAAGCAGCGGCTCATCTCGGCTCCAATTCTTACTCTTCCATATGGACCTGAGGGATTTCAGATATACATCAATGCATCTCGGCTCGGATTAGGATGTGTTCTTACGCAGCGTGGGAAAGTAATTGTGTATGCCTCAAGACAGCTGAAACAACATGAAAAGAATTACCCGACGCATGATTTGAAACTTGCGGCAATTGTGTTCGCATTGAAATTGTGGCCACACTATCTCTATAGAGTGTCCTGCGAGATCTTCACGGATCACAGAAGCCTTAAGTACATATTCACGCAAAATGAATTAAACTTGAGACAACGACGATGGTTGGAATTGATAAAGGATTATGACTTGACAATTGCTTATACGTCCGAAAAAACAAAACGTTGTGGCAGATGCATTGAGTCAAAAATTCGTCGGATCGTTATCTGTGTCAAGCAGGCTACTTCGAGAGTTGGAAGAAATGGATATCGAATACAAAGTCCGTACACATGGAGCGCAGCTGGCTCAATTGCAGCTAGAGCCGAACTTGCTCGAAAAGATCAAATCCGCACAAAAGGATGACCAATTCCTACAGAAGATACATGAGTTGATTTTAGCAGAAAAGGCAACCGATTTTGTGGAACACAATAATGGAACGTTGTGACTTAAGGGTAGATTATGTGTACCTAAGGATGATGAACTCAGGAAGGAGATACTGACTGAGGCTCATTATGCTAAGTACACCTTGCATCCAGGAAGCACGAAAATGTACAAAGATCTGTGCACAACATTTTGGTGGCATGGCATGAAAAAGATGTGGTATTGTTCGTGTCACGATGTCTGAATTGTCAACGTGTGAAAGCAGAACACCAGCAACCCGGTGGAGAGATGCAGAATCTCGTTATTCCGGAATGGAAGTCGGAGGACATATCAATGGATTTCATAGTGGGCTTACCAAAGACGCAAAAAAAAATGATGCGTTTTGGGTCATCGTGGATAGAATGACCAAGTCGGTTCATTTCATAGCAATCAAAAATACATGGAGCGTTGACCGTTTGGCTCAAATTTACTTAGATCAGATTGTTCGGTTACATGGAGTGCGAGTCTCAATTGTGTCGGATAGGGATGGACGGTTCTTGTCTCGATTCTGGAATAGCCTTCAGGTGGCAATGGACACCAAGTTGCATTTCAGCTCGGGATACCATCCGCGGATTGATGGACAGACCGAGAGAGTAAACCAAATCCTTAAAGACATGTTGCGACTGTGGGTGCTAGATTTGAAGGCTAGTTGGGATACCTATATATCGCTGGCAGAGTTCGTTTATAACAACAGTTATCAAGCGAGTATTCAGATGGCCCCGTATGAAGCACTGTATGGACGCAAGTGTCAATCACCGATATGTTGGAAGGAAGTCGATGAACGGCAAGTACTCGGACGGGAACTTATTGAACATGCCATCAAGAAAGTTCGCATGGTTTGGAAAAATCTTCGAGTCGCTCAAAGTCGTCAGAAAAGCTACGCTGATGTACATCGGCGACATTTGGAATTCATGGAGGGTGATCATGTGTTCCTAAAGGTGACACCTATGCGAGACATGATGCGGTTCGGCGTCAAGGGGAAGCTGAGTCCACGGTTTGTCGTACCCTTCGAGATTCTAGATAGGGTGGCACCAGTGGCTTATCGACTTGCACTACCTCCTGCTTTCGTGGAAGTGAACGATATCTTCCATGTTTCCCAACTAAGGAGATACATGCATGACTCGAGTCACGTAGTGAACTTCGATCAGCTTGAGCTGAGTGCCGACCTATCTTACTCGGAAGAACCTGTTCATATCCTAGACAGAAAAGAGAAGACCCTACGGAATCGATTAGTAGCTTTGGTCCGTGTGTTGTGGCGGAATCATGCAGTCGAGGAATCGACATGGGAGCTTAAGGAAGATATACGGAAGCAGTACCCTTCCTTGTTCGATAACCTAGAGGTAGAACCTTTGTTTTAAGTTTCGAGGACGAAACTTTTTCTTAGTGATATATTATGTAATGTCCCGTTCCTAGCGGTGCACTATATAAGGCTTGTGGCTCGATTGACTCAGTCGGAATTGAGTATGAGAAAACTTTACGGCGGAATCGATCACGGACAATGCAATAAAACTTTCCAATTGATGGATTGGCTTCTGTTGGAATGAGTCCAATAGTTTTCGTTGGATTTTTGGTTGGTTTTCTTGGATTTTCGCTGCTTGGTTTTGATGAATGCGTTTTTGTGATTGGTTTTCGATGATTGATTGTTTAGCCCATTTTCATCGATTGCACGCATTCATTCTAGAGAACTCTGAGACAAATGAAGATGGTAGTCCTAACCAAATGTTGGTGCCAATGCAGATAGACGCGTGACCGGAGCCTGAGCGAGTCGTCATTTTCTCTCGGCATTCTCTATTTGGTGAGCGGTTATGTCCCTTCTTCTCTACCCCTTCATGCCAATAATCAATAATGTTCTCTTGTAACCTTGCTAAGTCCAATGATCGATAAAGCCATTAATGCCACAAGTTTAATACCACTAATGTAAATCAATGAATTGCATTAATAAGAGAAAAGTTAAATTTCATAACACAGGGAAAGATATAATCATTAAGTCGTAGTTTGGTGATAGACTCCCAATCGAATCAATGAATAAGTATATTGAAATGAGAATGGAGAAATGTGCATTACTGCTCTAAATGTTTCAATATCTTACACTGCTATTATGCTTATCATATAGTCGTAGATGCATTATATGGTTATGGACAACTTGTGCACAAGGTAGTAAATTTTCTCGAACAAGACCCGGGTCACTGGGACCGTTCGGCCTGGGGGAAATAGTAGCACTTTGGTAGCGCCGGGTATAAGCGAGACATTCATTGAGGCTTGCTACCTGCTTTGAATGGTGCAATGTCCATCGAAGTCCTATATGACATGTCCATTGTGGTGCTACACCACAAATGACCCAGTGGGAATGAGTTGCATACTAATAATGTCTTATGCAGGGGCGGTAAGAACAATCCTGTAAACTATACAAGAACGACCATTGGCCGGGGTAAGGATTCCATATGTGCAAAGCTTATATATATTTTACTGCATGAACTGTTGCTTATGGATTGTTGCCTATTGAAATGTCGCATATATATAATGTTGCCTATTAAACTGCTCCCTTAACTAAGAAGTGTTGGTTTAGGTGAGTGGGTCAGTTCTGCTCACCAGTACAAGTTAAGTACTGACCCACGTCTCTGTGGACAAACCAGGTGACCGAGATACCGTGGACACTAAAGGGAGAAAGCTTTCGTTGCAGTCTTTTCAAGCTTCTTCCTATTTCAAAGTATTTCAAATATTTCTAGTTGATGCTTTCAAGTTTCCAAGAATGTAATAAAGGGACATAATGTATGGGATAAGAACATTATTTTACGTCAGCCTATTAGTCTTTTCTTTTATGCAAAAGCTATGTAAGCCGTCCAGGCATTTCCATTTCGATGTTGAAAAAATTGTACTTCGTTGCAATGAATCAATAAAAGAATTATTTTTCTTCATATACAAACGTATGCTTTATAATTTTTTGTTGTGTTGTGGAATTGTTTACAAAATTGTTTTCACACATGTCCACGTTCTTGCCTTATACAAGTGCAACCCCAGACTTGTACGACATCACGTCCAGCGAGGACGAACGATTCTGCGCAACCGAATGCGAGGACGAATCGGTTCTGCGGAACCGGAACGTGACATTTATTATGTAAGAATTCATGTCAAAGAGAGCCGACAATGTTTTACATTGGATATTGGCCACCTAATGCAACCCTCCTCCTTTATCGAGGCTTGGAGACCGACACTGAAAAAATAGAAAATTAAGCAATACATAGGCAGAGTTGGGCCAATTATTAACCTAGATTATCCATAAATGATGTGTGTATCCAGTAAAGACACAATCCAAAGAATATTACCCTACTCAACCTCGGAATAGTCAATTCTAGAAGTGATTGCTCTTACTCCCTTCTATTGCTGAATTATATGATTTCTTGCATCTTCAAATGTCATGTCTTGTTATGGCTGGCGATAAAACCCTATTAACCCTTTGAGATTGCTAGCTAACACCTTCTTAATAAGTTTGAAATAACCTACTTATCAAGCAAATTGGGTTACTATAAGCCATTATCCTCGCATCTTTACTATTGAGAACTAGGAATACATGGTAACAGTTGAGCCTTCCCAACAGGGACAGATCCAGAATCTTTAGTCAGAGGGGGTCTCTGAATATGGAACTACAAAAATATTAGTTATAGTAGGAATATAGTATCAAACTAAAGGTTAAGTAGCCTTATGGTTGAAAGTTTGCAATAGATATTACATACATGGTTCAAGTACTGAAATTGATTTGAGTTTTTTGCCAAAAAAAAGGGATATTTAGACTTTGGGTCTCAGATAATATGCAATATTAGTGTTTGGGTCTCCATAATATACAATATTAGTGTTTGGGTCTCAAAAGTGTCACCAAAAATAATTAGTGACACTTTTGGTGACACTTTTGAGACATTAGTGACACTTTTGAGATCCAAACACTAATATTGTATATTATGGAGACCCAAACACTAATATTGTATATTATCTGAGACCCAAAGTCTAAATATCCCCAAAAAAACTCAAATCTAACTAAAGGGGGTCTCTGAATATGGATAGTTGTAGTAGGAATATAGTATCAAACTAAAGGTTAAGTAGCCTTATGGTTGAAAGTTTGCAATAGATATTACACGCATGGTTCAGGTACTGAAATTGATTTGAGTTTTTTGCCAAAAAAAAATTTAAATGGTCCATGTACCGATTTTTTTCCCCAAAATCAAGGGGGGCTTAATGTAAGCTCTTAATAGATCAGGCCCTGCTTTCCAATTGCATATTTCTGTGAAGAACTCCATAATGTATTTCTTGACAGCACAACATTGTTAGTAAAAGAGATAAGAGACCATTTGGGTGCAGCTTTATCTGCTCCAGCGGGAAGAGTGCTTCTGACAAGATGGGGCCCAAGGAAGAAGACTACCTATGTGGACTATATATTTACGAATTTTAAGGCCTAGTTTAGGGGCAAGGTTTCCTAAAATGAAGTTAATTTATTTTGGATTTTAGGCTTTTGAAATTTGGGTTTGAAATGACGTAACTTCGATGACAAAACTAAAGTTATATTCAAGTTACGAGGCGTTTCAGAGTTTTAGAGTTAGTATTGGAGTTTTGTACAAATAGAATTTAGAATGGAGGTTCATTCACACATACTGGTTGATAGTGTTTTGGAGTTAGAAATAGAGTTTTGTCTGACTCCAAAAACACTCTCAAATGCAACACACCTTGTTTTATAGAGTTTGGAGGCCTAACTCCACCAAAGCCCAGTTTTATTTTCCAAACTCTGTTCCGAAACCCACCCAAAAGGATTTGCAGAACTATCTAAATTGATGTGAACAATTATAATATTATTATCATAAATAATTCTAACAATTCACAAAATATCAAATATTGCCCGTAACAAAATAGGAACGAAGTTATCAGGGTCGAAACGAATTTGGACGTCGGCGAGGAAAGCTCCTATGACGAAGATGACCTCCAAGAAATCACAATAATAGTCGAAAATTGAGAAAGATATTTGGAGAAGAAGATAGTTGAGAATAGATTAGGGGTTTTACTTCTAAAAAAAATCCAATCTTTACTACTCAACAAAAATTCTCTTGTATATTTAAAAAAAAAATTTGTGTTCATGTCTTTATATAAACATGATAAAGCCAAATAACTTAATCCTAAAGATATAGCAAATAGAAATATTACATCTCCATAACCCTATCTTACCTATAATCAAAACAAAATCAAAGATTCCTAAATAACTAGATGAAATCTGTTAGTGTTTAGTGGGACCAATTAATGGTCCTCTATCAGCTTCCTTAATCTCTATCTCTAGCAAATTTAATACCTAAATACACTAACCTCGAATATGGCCTCGAAAGCACGGTCAAGGTTGTTTGCATCTACAATTGCTTTCCAAAATCGTGCTAATGTGATTGCTATGAACCTTAAGCAAGGTACACTCTAGCTTGTAGTTGCCACATGGCCTCCTCTCTTTCCTAAATGTCTTCAATCTCTCTCATCTACCAACTAATAGAGCCTTCGTAGTCACTCTGACCTAGGTTTATGCCTTCCTATAGTTTCCAATTAAGCCCTCTTTTACGGCTGACATCGCAGATAGTTGTTCCTTTTCACTTTTTATCCCCTTTCATATACACTATTTATAGTTGTTGAGCATAAAATTAAAAAATTGAATTGCATCGTTAAATTTGCAAAAACCTAGAGTACTAAATATAGATGTTGAGCCTAAAATTAAAAAATTGTATTGCATCGTTCAATTTGCAAACACCTAGAGTATTAAATGTGGTTGTGACCTAAATTTTGCGACTACTGGAAGAAAGAAAATTGCTTTTTTCGTGCTTCTATATAATTTCAAATATTCCTTTCTTAAAGAATTTCAATTTGCAAACACCTAGAGTACTAAATGTGTTTGTGACCTAAATTTTGCGACTACTGGAAGAAAGAAAATTGCTTCTTCTTTTTTCTGCTTCTACATAATTTCAAATATTCCTTTATTAAAGAATGCTTACAATTACTGAAACATTTCTTTTGGGCATTTCTACAAACACCTAGAGTACTAAATATAGATCTTGAGCATTAAATTAAAAATTGTATTGCATCGTTCAATTTGCAAACACCTAGAGTACTAAATGTGGTTGTGACCTAAATTTTGTGACTACTGGAAGAAAGAAAATTGCTTTTTTCCTGCTTCTATATAATTTCAAATATTCCTTTCTTAAAGAATTTCAATTTGCAAACACCTAGAGTATTAAATGTGTTTGTGAACTAAACTTTGCGGCTACTGGAAGAAAGAAAAATGCCTTTTTTTCTTCTGCTTCTACATAATTTCAAGTATTCCTTTCTTAAAGAATGCTTACAATTACTGAAACATTTCTTTTGGGCATTTCTGCAAACACCTAGAGTACTAAATATATATGTTACTAAATATAGATGTTGAGCATAAAATTAAAAAATTGTATTGCATCGTTCAATTTGCAAACACCTAGAGTACAAATGTGGTTGTGACCTAAATTTTACCACTACTGGAAGAAAGAAAATTGCTTATTTTTCCTGCTTCTACATAATTTCAAACATTCCTTTCTTAAAGAATTTCAATTTGCAAAAACACCTAGAGTACTAAATGTGTTTGTGACCTAAATTTTGCGACTATTGGAAGAAAGAAAAATGCTTTATTAAAGAATGCTTACAAATACTGAAACATTTCTTTTGGGCATTTCTACAAACATCGGTGGGCGCCGTGCTTGCACAGAATCGCAATGTGGAGCAATCACAACCAGTGACAATTATAAGGACTTGTCTGCAAAAAAAAGTAAAGTAGTAGAGGTCGAGACCTGAAAGTGACGAGGACGGGGAGCGGGCGGTCCTTGAGCAAGAGCTCGAGGTCGGGTCGGGGTTCGAAGCGGGCGAGATGGTCAAGGCGGATCTCGGCGACGTCGGCGCCGGCGGCGCGTGCCGACGACATCTCCGACCTCATCTCGCCGACGGACTTCGCCACCAGCGGCACGCACACGAGCGTCTTCTCCATTATTCCACTAAAAAAAAAAAATTTGTTACAACAAAAATGAAAGAAGAAGAAAATGTTAGATGGGGTTGGTCATTGGTGGAGAGGGGTGTGGGTTGTTGGCGTGGGACCCACTATACTATTTCCTACCGGTTTGGTGGAGAGCAGACCCGCTGTCTCATATTCTGTTCCTACTCTATTACATGTGGATTTCATTTTATTTTTATACCGACTGTGACTCATATGTAATAGGATGGAAACATAATATGAGACAGAATATATGGGACAACAGATCTGGTCTGGATTTGGGACGCACTAGATATTCTTACAGAAAATTTGTTATTTTGAAAGAATATTTATTAAAATATGATAGAGAGGAAAATTAAAAATTAAAACGACAATGTTCCGCTAGACCCACCACTAGTCTTATTGGCAGAATTTGAACATATATGGTTAAGAGTATCCACAGTGAGGAAACTCCAAATATATACTCAAAATTATTAAAAATTGTGTAAATTAATACTTTTGTAGTTGACACACAATGACACAGTTCAAATAAATACTTCAAATTAATCTTCTATTTTTTTGCTTATTTTCTCTCTTTATTTTTCTTTACTATTTGATAAGATTTTTCCTCTCTTTTCTATTTGGTTACTTTTGGTGGACCCAACAATTAATATAGATGAGCTAGGAGACACTCCAAATTTGGAGTGTCTCGTAACTTTCTAGCAATTTTCAAGTATACACAAGTGTCTACTGCAGCCTTCAATTGCTATAAATTTTGTCTAAAGTTAAAATATAATACTTAGAATCTCTACCACTGTGGATGCTCTAATTTTGGTGGGTGGTAGTTGGGAGTTGGAAATGATTTGTTGATTAGTAGATTAATTTTTACATTAAATGGGGGGCGGGTGATTGGTTTGTACATTAAATAGGGATGTTACCATCAAGTTTCTTCAAGAAGAGAAAAAGGACATCAAGGGTCTGCAAGAAGAGACGTGGGAGCCGGATAGTGGCCTACGGTTGGCAAACGGTTCCCCATGTACACGGTTGGACTAGAGCTCTTGGCGGAGGAGTGACGGTCGTAGGGTGAGTGGATAGACCACATTCCTACGTAATCAGCTATTGACGAAAGTCGTGGGAGTCGAGGAGTCATGGGAGATGTGGACCTCGTGGAGATGTGGAAGACATGGACTTCATGGGGTCACAGGAAGCGCAGGCTTTGTGGAGACGTGGCGTCGTGAGAGTCGAGGAGCAAAGACTCCACTTTAGATGTTCCGCTGAGGTAGATGGGGGCGCTGGACTCCTTTCCGCTGATGGAAGACTCGCGGAAGTAAGCTGCGTTGGAAGGAGAAAAATTTTGTTGTTTATGGTTGACGTGGTTGGCGTAGCCAAATGATGGTCTGTGCGCTTGAGGTGACACGTCGCCTGCAGCATATGGTGACTTGATGGCCTGTCATGTGTATGTGACATATTGGATTTTCTTTTTCCTTCCGCTGGAGGGTATCTGCTGGAGTCTTCCGCGGTGATGACGTTGACTGAGTCTTCCGCGGGTGTTGTGGTACTCGGCACTTCTTAACTTTTCAAAGGACGACCAAGGCGACAGCAGAACAGCAGCCTCGACACCAAGCTCCTACTCACCCCCTTGCTACACTTCATATATTATAGCTATGTCTGATAGTCAACAGAACAAAGGGATCACTCTGATCCGACCTCTACCATCCCACTTCTCTAGAATCTTGAACTTGTCATCACGTCGTTGTACTTACACCCTCTTTGTAATCTGATCTAACGACAAGTTCAATAAAATATGTTTAAAATATGTTTTCAACCTCTGGCCATGTCTCTCGAGCACGAAAATAAGGTGACAACTCTTATGGGGAAGACTTTCTCACAAAATGATAAAGCGGTGATGCAATCAGACACTATCAGTGGAAAATAGCACTAACGCTTTGATCGTAGTATTCGATCAACAAAAGCTCGAATGGATGGTCTCATAGGACCATGCTGGCTCGCATAGAGCACCTCGCAAAGACGGACCTCCATATCGAAGTAGCGTCGTCGTTAACAGTGCTGATCATGCCAAACCAGGACGTACAACTTGCTCCCATGATGAGGTTACCGGGCATGTTGAGGCCCTCGGTATCCATGAATCAGTGGGATACATCCTGAGCAAAATCAGAGTCGAACCCCATACCGTGAATGAGTTACGACAAGGCAACAACCAGGAGAAATCTGCTAGAGGTATTGCTATGGTGGCTTCTTCTCAAAAAATGAAGACAACGTCATCAGCAGTTGACGATACCAATAGTTGGTGGTATCTATCCAGCCTTGCACCTTAGAGTGAATCAGGTACCTCACTGGAATCTGAAGCATTGCAGGAAACTACTGTTGGGGATATACATTCTCCCATGAACGATCTGCCCACATAAAGTAATCAATTCTCTGGCGGTAGACGATCCTATGCCAACCGACGAATCACCAAAAGTATCTCTAGGGGTAGCTACGCTACTGGGGCATGTACAGCAATGACATGATGTCGAAAAGATATCTCATTCATCTCGCAGCCAGCGAAAGTTTCATGCCCAGCCAATCTAGACCTGCGAAAGCATCTCAATCAAAGGAGAAGCGTCCTTTACGATCCTGAGGCCTCACATCCTCGCCTGGCTTATTTCCATCAAATTCTAATAAGGTATAATTGTTCCAAGCATTGTGCAGTGTCCGAGTGGCCTTTTGCCTTCGATAGACTCCTAGCAATTTTACCACCGACTTGAAGACGACGACCACCACAAGAAGCCAACAAAATGTCATCCTATGCTTCTTTCAACATAGTGGGGAACGAGTCTAGCCGGAAGAAACCTAGGAGATCATAAGAAGCCAGCCAACCTCCAACGTTGGTTGTAAATCCGACACAATATGATGACGAGCAAAGGACATCAGTCCAATCGGCTCCATCGATGGTGTCTACCAAGGAATCAGGTCAAAAGGTTGCTCTATACTATATGCTACTACCTCTAGGGGTAGCCTATCAATTGGGTCCTAGTCTGAAGCCAAAAGCGTAGAATCGATCTATGCTTCTTCCAATACCCTGCCCTCCGTTGAAGAGAGAAGTGCACCAGCCCACATGGTTACAGAGGATGATAGCACTAGAGAAGACGCTAACGTCTGCATACTGAATATGGAAGCAAAGCTTGATGAGATATGATTGCATTTGATGACGTTGGTGGTATCTATCCAGCCTTGCACCTTAGAGTGAATCAGGCACCTCACTGGAATCTGAAGCATTGTAGGAAACTACTGTTGGGGATAGACATTCTCCCATGAACGATCTGCCCACATAAAGTAATCAATTCTTTGGGAGTAGACGGTCCTATGCCAACCGACGAATCACCAAAAGTATCTCTAGGGGTAGCTACGCTACTGGGGCATGTGCAGCAATGAGAAGATGTCGAAAAGATATCTCATTCATCTCGCAGCCAGCGAAAGTTTCATGCCCAACCAATCTAGACCTGCGAAAGCATCTCAATCAAAGGAGAAACGTCCTTTACGATCCTGAGGCCTCACATCCTTGCCTGGCTTATTTCCATCAAATTCTAATAAGGTATAATTGTTCCAAGCATTGTGCAGTGTCCGAGTGGCCTTTTACCTTCGACAGACTCCAAGCAATTTTACTACCGACTTGAAGACGACGACCACCACAAGAAGCCAACAAAATGTCGTCCTATGCTTCTGTCAACATAGTGGGGAACGAGTCTAGCTGGAAGAAACCTAGAAGATCATAAGAAGCTAGCCAACCTCCAACGTTGGTTGTAAATCCGGCACAATATGATGACGAGCAAAGGACATTAGTCCAATTGGCTCCATCGATGGTGTCTACCAAGGAATCAGGTCAAAAGGTTGCTCTATACTATATGCTACTACCTCTGGGGGTAGCCTATCAATTGGGTCCTAGTCTGAAGCCGAAAGCGTAGAATCGATCTATGCTTCTTCCAATACCCTGCCCTCCGTTGAAGAGAGAAGTGCACCAGCCCACATGGCTACAGAGGATGATAGCACTAGAGAAGACGCTAACGTCTGCATACTGAATATGGAAGCAAAGCTTGATGAGATATGATTGCATTTGATGACCTTGATAACATAATAAGGTCCATCAGCTGCAACCGCTCAACCAACTAACGAAGGCAACCAAGATGCTGGTGCGACATTTGTTGCCCAAAGCCCTAAGATGTAAGGAGAAAAATGATGCATGAAGCTGCAATCAAGAGCCTGGAGGCAAAGTTTGAGTTGCTTGTCAACCGAGAGAACCTCCAGGAAGTGGGGGTGGGCATGTCATACCAGATCGAGTAGGATGAAGCAGTTGGCCCCGCCAACTACAAACTACCGACTTTCGTGCCATATGAAGGTCTGATATCGCCAAGTCAACACCTTTATCATTTCAAGTCGCAAACCTTCGACATCTCGACAAACGACGCCCTTCGCGGAATGCTCTTCATTGGGACTCTTTGTGGACCAACATTCGAGTGGTTCTGCAGTCTCCCTGCTGGCTTTATCAAGTCATTGAATGACCTAGAGATGACTTTTCTCTCTTGATTCAACGCCCGATAGTAGTATCCCCCTAGGCCCAGAAAGCTACGAACTTCACTGGCTGACGTAGGTTGCTTCCAATCCACCACCACTTTTATCTTCTTCAGGTCTACGACGATGCCTTCTGCCGAGATGACATGTCCAAGGAATGCCACGCTGTCAACCAGAACTCACACTTGCTAAGCTTTGCGAATAACCGATGCTCCCGCAACGTCTATAACACGATCTTCAAGTGTTCCTTGTGTTCCGTCTCATTCTTGGAATATATTAGTATGTTATCAATAAACACGACCACAAACTTGTAAACGAACGACCGGAATACGCGGTTCATCAGACCCATGAAGGCTGCTGGGGAATTCGTCAAACTGAACGACATTACAAGAAATTTATAGTACCCGTATCGAGTTCAGAACGATGACTTGGGGACGTCACCGGATTTGATTTTCAACTGGTGATAGCCCGACCTGAGATCAATTTTAGAGAATACTATTGCGCCTTGTAGTTGATCAAACAGGTCGTCTATTCTTGGTAACGGTATTTTTCTGCACGGTAGCCTTATTCAGTTCTCGGTAGTCTATGCACAGCCGCATGGATCAGTCCTTTTTTTTTATGAACAGCACCGGAGTTCTCCATGGAGAAACGCTTGGGCGAATGTATCATCGGTCCAACAGATCATGTAAATGCACCTTCAGTTACTTTAGCTCTGTTGTGGCCATTCGGTAGGGTGCCTTCGATATCGGTCGTGTATCCGGAAAGGTGTCAATGGCGAATTCGATCTCTCGATCAGGAGGTGTTCCAGGCAGCTCGTCCGGGAACATGTCGGGGAAATCTTCTACGACATCAGCTTGAGCTACATCTGCACCTTTCTGCCGAGTGTCTCGAACAGAGGCTAAGTACCTTTCACAACCCGAATACAACATGCCCCTAGCCATAATTGTTGATATCACTATAAACCCCCTAATTTTTATATTTAAAATTTATTATTTAATTATTCTTATTATGTAATTATTGAGATTAAGGGAGAATTTTTTTATTAATTTTAGCTAATTAGAATATATTATATTCAAGGATATATAATTATTTATATTTAATTAATTAATAATATTATACAGAAAATATTTTTTTGGGTGTACAACTATTATTAGAGTATTGTAGAATTTTTCTAAAAATTATTTGGGGTTCAAACATATTTTTATTGCCATATATATATACATATACATATACATATATATATATATATATATATATATATATATATATATATATATATATATATATATATATATATATATATATATATATATATATATATATATATATATATATATATATATATATATAAAATAATTATTATTATATATATATATGTATATATATATATATATATATATATGTATATATATATATATATATATATATATATACATATATATATATAATAATAATTATTTAATATATATATATATATATATATATACATATATATATATATATAATTATTATTATTATTATTAAATAATTATTATATATATATATATATATATATATATATATATATATATATATATATATATATATTTAATAATAATAATAATAATAATTATATATATATAATAATAATAATAATAATAATAATTATTATTATTATTAAACCCAAACCTAAACCAAACCCGGACCCTAAACCCGAACCCAATACCCGAACTCACCCGCACCCGTAAAATCCCTACCGCTACAGTAACCACCCCCGCTACAGTTCCCCTCCCCGAAACCCCCGTGTCCCCGCTCTCATCCCCTCCCCGAAATCTCCCCGACCCCCTCTCTTTCTCTCCCTGAAACCTCCTCCCCTCACCTTATATATACCTCATCATAGCCGACCACAACCACCAGCCTTCCCCTACCGGCTAGACGACCACCGCCGACGTCGTCGACCAACGCCGCACTCCGCCGAGAGCAGCCGCCCAAAATCCCAAGCAGTAGCGAGCATCTAGGTACACTTCTTGCTACCCCTATATCTCCCTACACAGTAAATCAAATAATAACCCGTCTAATCCTATATGAAGACCACATGACCCCTATGAACCCTGTTTAATTAGTTTAGCTTATCGTATCCTGTGTCGATCGCAAATTGTGACACAAAACAGGAAAAAAAAATGATCCAGCTTTTAGATCAGAAACTGTTCCAAACCTCCCATGTTCGTGTCTAATTTTCTTCCAACCTAATTCATATTTTAAATATATACTTGAACAGTAATTTAGACAACATAACCGAGTTTTAATCTCTTCAATTAGTTTATTTTATTGTTGATTTATCTGCTGATTATTCAGCGTTGAAGTTGATAAAAAATCCTGATTTCAGAAATCAAAAATTTCTCAATACAGGGTGCGTCCTGCCAAACGAGACGACTTCGTCATGTGAGGATTTCACTAAAAGGCGCATATCGTTAACGCGGACGTATGGGATTTTGCGGAACTTGATTTGGATGTGCGTGCACACCGGAATCAATGCGTATCCGTCGAAAAATATTATATCGCTCTATTCTGACACTTGTCATAACTTCGTGTGTGCTTGCCATTTCATAACGAAACTTGCGCCATCAGATTCGCAGTGTTACGTTTATCCTGTGACCCAAGTTTGGTTCGATTCTGAAAACGTTGGTAAAACACCGTTTCGTGGGCCCCACGGTTCCACTTGACGGGTAATTTCGTGATCGGCTTACCGAAATTCAATTTCAGACATACCGTTAAGTTCGTATCATCATTCTGGACTCGTAGACACTAAGTTTGACGAATTTGGAGAACTTTATCTTTGGCACATTTTTTGCTGCAAAGTGGGCCACATGTGGACCCCACTTTGATCCAAAACTGTCAATTCTGCCCCTGTGTCCAAATTAGAGTTACGGATAGTCAATCCTAGCTATTTCAAGTATTCTGAGAATCATGGTGATATTTGTTTCAGTATTTGGAGGCGTACTTGGAGATTCCACTTTTATAGGAGTAGTTGACGGAGTTCAGAGCCCAGGCAAGTGTACCTTGCCAACTTGCAGTAAATCCTATTATATTATCGACTTGTGTTTCTTTTTATATATTCTTGTGTTGTGCATGTTCAACCTAGGACCGTGAGACGTTGCTTAGCATTCGAACAAGATTCAGGTGTTGACGCCGTACGTGGAGTCGTGTAACGTCACTTAGAGAGTTGATACCATGATCCTATTTTGTGTGCTTGCTTTACTAAGTACGCTATAACATAGGATACTTGACACTATTTTATGTGACAGAATCTTTCTTGAGTTACTCATGGTAATTCTGTATATGATTACATGATTCGTGATATAAGACTTGCATATATAGATATATCATTATGACTCATTGTACTAGCTAGAGGTCATGATCTTGCGTGTTATGGACATAAGACGTCATGGACATGAGACGTGAGGTTACATTGGGTGGGGAGAGACACACCATACTACAGGCTGATTATTTATATATATACTATACTTCTAGAGGTGCTTTGGTACCTATACTGGACTACGTGATATTACTTGTTGCTATGGGCTCCCCGACACAGAGCCTATAGTAGTTTCAGCCTGAGTACGAGTGATGTCCTCACGTGCATATCACTTAGATGGTTACATTAGTTTACCCTTGAGTATGTGGCATTATACTGTTTTACTTTGGCATGTTGTTTCTTGTACCTTGTTACGTTCCTCTAAGGACCTGGTCCCTTGCCAGTTTTGCAGCATAGACCGTTGTAGAGCCTGCCTGGAGTTGCTGATGTCTGTTGCTTTGTCTTGCAGGCATTGGTGCCGGGTACTTATATCAGTTCTTTCAGAGTTATAGTTATTATTCATATTATTTATTTATCTACTGATGTAGCCTAGTTTTATAGACTCATATTTCTTTTCCGAGTCTATTCGAGCTTATGTGTTACTGGGCGGATGACTTTAGCACATGTAGTTCATTCTTGATATTTTGTTCTTTATGTGGATTGAGACATAGATATTTTCAGTATTCTTAGATAGTTACCCTTATTATACAGCTTATACGTATTCGAGTCGAACCAGAGTCTGGTCGAATGCGTAGCTGGAATGTTACGTATTCCTAGTCCTACGTAATTTAGGACTGGGGCATTACAATCACCATCGCCGTCTTCGGTGCAGTGCTGCATGAATAGTAGAAGTCTGTCTCGTCGGGTAGACGAAATACGACTCGCTTCTCCGTGCACTCGATCGTTGCATGGAAAGCACCCAACCAGTCCATTCCGAGAATAATGTCGTATTCCTTAATGTCTAGAACAATAACATCTAAGAAAAGCTTTCTGCCTCTAATGCAAATATAGACGTCCCTACAGATCACATTGGCGGACATGTCGACTCCCGAAGGGGTACTCACACAAAGGTTTATATTTAATGGAGTAGAAGCTAATTTATTCTCAACAATAAAATTAGCATATATGAAACTATGTGTAGCATCTGAATCGAATAAGACTCTAGCGGGCAAATCTTTGAAAAGTAAGGTACCTGTCACAACAGTGTCGGAGGCAGATGCCTCATCCCGAGTTAATGCATAGACTCGGCCTTGGGCACCCAGGCATTGTGGGTTCACTGGTACAACATTGGCGCTATGTACTGGAGGTCCCTTGTTCTGGTTTGACTGTTGTTTGACGATCGGCCTTGCTTTTCGACAGTCAAATACTTTATGGTCCAAGCGGTCACATTTGAAACATCCTATGACTAGGCTCACCGGATGTCCCATCTTGCCGCACCTATGGAAATGTAGTCCCTGAGGCGGACCCCTCTGCTCGGATGTATGCGGACGTTTCGGCGCTCCAGACCCTCTCGTTTCATGAGGCCGCTTGTTGAAATTGGTACAAAAAGTCTGTACATTTGTCTTTTATGAATCGCGCGCCCAAAGATTCGTTCGCTATTAAGGGCATCTTCATAACATTTCTGGTAGGTCTGGCACTTTTGATTTATGACATCCCTACGCAGGTCGTTATTCAAACATTTCTGAAAATGATAGCACTATGCCTGCTGGTTAGGCAAGAAGTGTCCGACAAACTTGGCGAGTCTTGCAAACACTGAGTCATAGACATCAACGGACATACTTTCTTGTACCAGATTGTTGAAGTCGTCTTCCTTTTGTTGCCGTACGACCCTTGGAATATATTGTTTAATAAAGGCAGATTTGAATATCTCCCAGGTAATCTTACAGTTGGGATTGGCATCATAAATCCCTTGTTTGGTAGCTTCCTACCAATCATGCACCCGCACTTCCAGTTGCACTAATGCACAAGCCACTCGTTTGGACCCTTTAATGCCAACCAGGTTGAAGAGTCCTTCGAGTTTTACAATCCATCCCATCACCACGTCCGGTTCTGCTCGCCCGTTGAACGTTGGTGGGTGCATCTTAGTGAACTCAGCAATTCTGCAGGAATTCTTAGCCGAAGGATGCGTCTCCTCAGATTCATCTTCTACCGCCACAACTGGCGGTGCGACAGGCGTCACTACCAAAATTATTTAGCGACATTTTTTGGCCATTTAGCGACGTTTTATGACGTCGCTAATTTGACTTATTCTGGTATTGCGTCACCATGGCTGCGCCGTTGCTGGGCACCAAAGATGCGATTAATTGCATCATAATATCCATCTGCTTTTGTTGAGCAGTGAACTACGCCTGAATCTGTGCATGTTGAGTGGTAGCTTACTGTTGTTGTACCTCCATTAGATGCATGAGCCTCTCAGTCATATCGTTTGAACCCGCCCCTTCGGATTCTCCAGAACTTGTCGGATCGTTCTGGACAGGCTGAGCACTGCTTGCAGCGGTATTATTTTTCTTTGTCATTGCTACAAAAAGAGAGTAGCTTGTCAACACTCCAAAAAATGAATATTTTTTCTATAGGCTCATTGTATAGGATGATTCATCTTATGCAGCGGATGCCAAATATAATTCAATCGAGAGGCGCATCAAACTTCTAGAATACCTTTTTGAAAACCCAAGGAAGTGAAGCCATGCTCTGATACCAATATGTCACATCGTGATCTCATATGGGTCGCTCATCCTCCCTTGGATCCTTTGCATAACCGATCGTCCTCGCTTGGGCATGATATCGTGCGAGCCTGGAGTTGCGCTTGCACAAGGCAAGAACATGCATTGATAGGAATCAATTTGAAACACAAGTTAGAAAACTCATTCACCGATAGTTGAACACAAAGTATAGGAAGAAAACATATTTTTTATTGATAATTCAGAATAATTTACATAGAGTTTATATTTTATGTGCCTCTCAGCTACTTGGTTTGCATTACAAGAGAAAAAACTCAGAAGGTAGGGCACGCTCCATCAGATAAGCCTTGTCATCTGTACATTATGCCCTTGTATAGATTGAAAATCCACGCCTCCAAAATGAACTGACTTCAACTATACTTCAAAATAGAAAATCTTCTAATGCCTTCTCGTCTATCCACTAGCGTTGCACATCCTGAGTGCCTGAAATATTTTGCCCACAACGTGGGTCAGTAATCAGCTTGTACTGGTGAGCGAAAAAAATCCACTCACCTAAATCAACCCTTTCTTATTAGGGGCGAGCTTGCATTAAAATGATCTTGCTATTAAGAAATAAGTGAATTCAGTTCATATCAGTTGCATAATTTTAGAGGAACAAATAACGTTGAACCCATAAAGCACATCGGTCGCCTACTCAACCGATGCACGTCTTCTCTGCACCGAAACACAATTATGCTTATCATCTGCATAAGACAATAGATTATCATGTGTTCTATCTACATGCGGTCATTAGTGTGATCGATACTATGGAGACTTATCCAAGGCATTGCGGCGCGTTCTGTCAGCCCGGGTAGCAAGCCCTGCTTAAGGTTCCGTAATACATCCGACTAGCACGATCAAATATTCCCCCCGGGGTCGATACGGTTCCAGTACCCCAGAATACCATTTTGAGGAAATGCCAAACCTTGTGCTTAAGTTGTCCCAGACCATGCAAATGCGTGAACAGTTCAACTATCATACAATGCATGAGATAAAACAGAAGAAGTAAATCAACAAAATATATACTTATGCAACAGTTCATATTTTCTCAAAGCCGTGTTCCAATTTTGGTGTCCCGTGGGTCCAACTTTCCGAGGCACCAGGCCACAACCAATATTTTAGATGTCGCATTCCATCAGACAGTTCCTTGGTTTTGAACCCCAACTGCCACTTCATTTCGGAGCTCGTGTTTAGATCGTGTACATGAATATACAAGTTAGTCTAAAATTTCCATGTTCCTTTCTTAGTGGCTGCCATGCATTGTGGCTAAGGATTTTCTAGGCGTTCAGTCGGGCATCATCGATTGAACGTTTGAATCATTAGAGATATGGACATGAAGAAGTAGGAAAGAAGGGTCTGAACCACCCACTGATTAAAAAAAGTACTGAAAGAAGGATTCCCGCCTAGCGATGATCAAACGTCAGTTACATAGACCTACAATGGCACCGGGTTAGAATCCTTTTGCCTATCCTTCCTCCCGAACTCCCCAAGAACCAAAGCTCCAATTGAGAAAGCCAACAACGAAAATGAAGCAAATCGAAAGCAACACCAAAATAAAATCCCAAAGCGAGATCAAGAAAACCAAGCAACAAAGCACAAAAACTATTAGACTCGTTTCAATAGAGGCCTATCCATGAGTTGGAAAGGATCATCGCATTTTGTCTGTGGCAAGAGGATGCCGAAGATTCTAAACACCAAGCTACGACTCAGACAGACTAGCCACAAGACCAATTATATAGTGGGCATCCCGGTCGGATCAGAATTTGAGGTACTACAATCACAACTCGGCTCTTTGTGCATGAGCTCTTGCGTCTATCCAAGGAGACCAGGGATCTACTTCGAGAAGCCCTTATACAGGCGGAGTGCTATTTGACGAAGATCACGCCTCATCCAAAAATAAATAATGAGTGTCGGTGTTGTCATAACGTGACTCGACATGTTTCAAATATTACTTTCTCGCAGGAAGATATGTTATTGAAGCACAACCAACATAATCGACATATGTACTTTACCAGGTACATTGGCTCAATCAAGGTGGACCAGATGCATATCGATCTAGGATCATCTCTAAGCATCATCCCCAGAAGTCTATTAAAGACATTAAAAATATCGATGCATCGGCTATCAGTGACCAATATAACTATCCTCGGCTTCAACACCGACTGCAGAATTTTCCTTGGGAAGATTCGGTTGAAGTGTCATATCGGGGACCGCCAAACGAAAGTGACTTGTTATGTCATCGACGTGGAAGTATCCTATAACATACTGCTGGGACGACCGAGGTGTAACCACCTATAACTAGGAGGGGTATTTTAGTCATTCAATAATTATTTGGTAATTATATTACTATCAATATTATTTATATATATATATATATTATTGGGCTCATGTGATGGCTAGTTAGGATGGACTAGTGTAGTTGACCTAGTTAGCACCATATATGTAGACCCATGACTTAATGACATGGTTAGTTATGCTAATTAAATTAGTTTAGTAGATGATAGAATATTCTCTCTATTTATTAGAATGATACTGTCATGACCCGCACCCAATATTCGGATACGAGTACGTGGGTACGTCCAGCCTACGCCGTAGTATCGGTGGTAGAACGCTATCTGGTAACTTACAAATATCCAACAACTCACGCGATTTATAAATAATTTAAAACATAGTACTCAAATCATATTTCTAAGAAAAATAACACCAGAAAGAACAATATGAACATTAAGACTTATATAAATATCAAGTCTCATAGTTAAAGTCAAACAACTTCAAAGAGTCTAGATCCAAAAGTATTAAATAAGATAATAGACTACCAGAGACAAAATTCAGACAAAAGCTAAAATAGGGAAGCTAGCTAATTAGATAACTAGAGGGCCACAGTCTGGATCTCCACTGCGATCACTCCAGATGGGCAGGATCTAACTCACCTGTGTAGTCCTTTTGGGGCCCGTAGTATGTAGAGCACAGGTTTTCGATGTCATCTCCTAATTTTTTTAACTAATCCATGTTAGGATTGGAGCGAAAGTACATCAATGAGAGCAGTTCCAATATATGGTAGAAGCTATAAGACAATAATAGTAGTAAAATACATAAAATATTATAAATATGAGACTAGGCAGGACATGCAAAGAGAAAACTGTAAAAGTAAATATGGCATACATCAACAAGTATGGAGTAAACTAGAAAGACAGTAAACATCTACGTGATTTAAAATACTACCTTTGACATGTGATCGGCTTAGGTGAATCAAGGTCTAAATAAGAATTAGGCTCAATCATACATGAAGTGCGTGAAGAGCCATACACAAGGTCTACACTACAATATGGTCTAAATATGAGATTGATCACACATCTAACTAGTATTTCCCTAACCCCGAATAGTAAGCATGGTCTCGAGTCACGACATGGAAATCACGATGCAAGATTTAAATATAAGCATAATGATCAAGGTCTATGTAACATCAGGAAAAGCAACATATTCTAACTTGAGATCCAGAGAATACCAATCCGTGTAACAAGCGTGTCAGAATTCAAATAAAACATAACTAGAATATGAAGTATAGAAACTATCTAGATACTGAAAAAAAATCAGAGAATGTACTCACTTGTCGTCCTTGGTAGGTGATAGGGGTCAGAGTCCGTACCGAAATCCAAATAACCTATATTATGAGTTTACAATGTCAATATGGGATATGGAATCAAAATCTAACTTATCTATTTAGTTATTGAGTCTCTAGGTCAATTACTTATACCAAGTGTATTTTATCTTGATAGGTTCAATTTGGTTCAATACTATATTCTTGTGATATATATATATATATATATATATATATATATATATATATATATATATATATATATATATATATATATATATATATATATATATATATATATATAACACTCCTAGTTTCTTAATTCTATACTTTGGTATTCTAATACCTTGGTATTCTAATACCTTGGTATTTACCATGATACTTATCTAACCAATACCCAACTTACCTTGACACATACCTTGTCGTGAACATACCCAATATACACAATACATCTAACCCACTTTAGGATGCTTGTATCCTATACATAACACACTAACTATACTTGACACTAAACTCACTACACCTCACATTCTCTCATACACTCACTCACTAGGCACTTGAACACTTAGACTCTCTCTTTCTCTCTCTCTCACACACACACACACACACTCTTGATCAAGAGAAAGAGGTGGGGGTACTTAGGCTACTACTGCTACTGGCTCTACAGTTGCTGCTGCATACTGCCTTTACTGCTGCAGCTGCATACTGCAACTGTTGCTGCTGCTCCTACTGCTGCAGTTGCTTCTGCAGTTGCTGCTGCTATACTCTGTCATCCCCCCTCTTTTAAGCACACACACACACACATCTCTCTCTCTCTCTCTCTCTCTCTCTATATATATATATATATATATATATATATATATATACACACACACACACACACACACACACACTCTTGTGTATATTTATACACAAGCACAATAGGATACCAAAAACACACTCATCTACACATACCAATACCAATTGGTATTCAAGATACATTTATACTCCCATCATTCTAACACAACTTAAAACTCATGATTTATACACCTCACTTAGAGCACAACTCACCCATGATACTACCAAGTATGACACAATTGAAACACAACCCTCTTGTGTATATTTATACACAAAATATGATACCAACAAAGGACACACCATACTTATATACACATAAGTATATATATGCACTTATCCTCTCATGTGCATATACACTTATATATATATATATATATATATATATATATATATATATATATATATATATATATATATATATATATATATATATATATAATATAACACTTACACATAATATGATACTTAGAAACCTATTCCTACCATTTAAAGTTTAAACATAGTTATAGGTGCGTTCTTATGGGTTCAACTTGAATTATATACCATAAAAATTAAAGAAAAGTAATAATTACCTATTGGAAAGGGCTCCCAATGACAATCTACTCAATATGGTAGAAGAATTGAGTCTAATTTCTCTTGATAGTGCTATTTCCTATCCCTTCTTGAGTTCCCAAGACTAGGCTCTCCTTGAATGAAGTTTATAAGTGGAGGATGGATTTTAGGGTTTGAAGTGGAGAGGATTAAGGGATGGGGATCCCTTTAAATAGGGCTTGGTTAAGAGGTGGGATGGTGTGGCTTCTCTTGTAAGCTACCTTGAAGATGTGGGTTAGATATTTATTTGAAGAGGTAGAATGAAGAGGTGGGTTAGATATTTATTTGAAGATGTGGAATGAAGGAGTTGGAAGAAAAATATCTAGATGTTCCCTAATCCAAGATTAACCCTAATCTAATACTAATCCTCTATTAACCTAAACCAAAGTTAACACTAAACTAAATACTAATTAGAATTAATTAACTAATCACTAATCCTAACAATAATAATAAATAATTAAAAAATAAAAATAATTTTTTTGAAAAGTGGAGGTTACAGATACTCTCCTTAATTAATTAAGATGCCATAGGATCCTACATGAAACAACTAAAAACCTTTAGAAACTTGTAGAAGGGCAATTTAGACCAACCATCATTGAACCAACCCAACCTAGGTGGCCGGCCCACTTTTCCAAGTGAGGAGAGATCCAATTCACCCATTTTCATTCCATTTGCTACCAAGTAGCTTCTTCTTCCCTAATAAATCTCATTCCCTACCAAATTTCACTCAATTTACACTCAATTCCACTCATTCTCACTATCATGGATGCCTAGGAGCTTGGAGAACACAAGAAGATCCATTGGAGAGGTGATTGTAAGGAGATCGTATCTAATTCTCTAGTTGTGTTCACTTGGAGGAGTTACATTGGGATCCAACTCCCAATAGGTATAATTCTCACATTCTTTATCAGTTTTCATGGTAGAATTAACATTTGGGGCTCTAGGAACATACCCATGTCCATGACCAACCCATTAGGCTAAGATCTAGGTGGTATTGTCCCCAACTCTAGGAGATCCATGTGTGTTTGTGTCCAAATTGAAGAAAATCTGAATTTGGAGCACCAAGTGTTTGTCATTTGGTTAATTATGATTGTTTGTGCCTAATTTGATTGTCTGTGGATAGTTTTGTGTCCACAATTGGATACAAGTGGGGCGTACCATGATACGTCGTGATACTTGTTGGTATTTTGGGAGTTTTGTATATTAGTGATCATAAATTCTCTTTAATGTTTGGTAATTAATTATATTTGTGATATATATACCATAATATATATTGCTATGTGTTTTATATTATTGAGAGCTAGTATCATGATGGTGCCATGGTGGTGTTAGTGTGGGGGAGGGGTATCATAGCTCTTGCACACTATGTGCTTGATAGTAAGTGACTTGTGTATTGTTGAGTGGTGGTGCAGTGCTCAATGAGGTAAGGGTGGTTTATGTGTGCAGTTAGTATGAAGGGATCCAGGTGAAGTACAGTAAAGGGGGGGGGGGGGCTCATGTTCCAGGCTCGGGCATCATCAGTTTTAGAACTGCAGTGCATTCAAGAGTATGGGTAAGGTTGGTGCACCATGTGCACATTGTGCACTGCATTGCAGTGCTAGACTGATGTTGGTATTAGACTTGCTATGTTGATAATGTCTTCTTGTGTGGTGTTGGAGAGTGAGGAGAAGTGTCTGCATAACACCGATTTAGTATATGTGTAGTGATGCATACTTGTGCATGATGTGCACAGACATGATGCAGTGACAGTGTTTGTGCATTGATTTGATTTCAGTAAGGCATTTACAGCTGAACTGATGTTAATCAGTACGCTCAGTGAAGGATAACTGCAGTAGTGCAGTAGTTAATGTGTAGATTGGTGATTTATGGTGTGTGTAGGATATGCAGTTGAGGGGAATTCCAGTTGACAGTGATCGGGCATGCAGTGTGTAGGCATGGGACATCTAGGTGCATGTAAACTCCCTAGACCAGATTTCAGTATTAAATAATAAATTAGGATTATTTTACCAAATTAGGATTTATCACAAATTTATTTATTTATTTATTTTGCTTACATATCCTATTGATATGTGCACCTGTCCATCACCTAAATATTTGGAGCTTTACCTTGACTGTTGTCACGCCCCAGTCCCAAAATACCGAGGGACCAGATACGTGGCAATGGCCAGCAGCACACATTGATGGACAAACCCAATTTAATGGATCCATCAGGGCATGCTTAAGCTGTAATATAACAATAAGTAGGTCCAATGATACAAGTCACAGTCTATACTAATCTTATCCACAACAGATAATCACAGATAAAATGCCAGATAAAATATAAATAAAATAAACTAACAAATCTCAATAAAAGTGTCTCGGAGAATAATCCGAGAACAAGTCTGTTACATCAGTGAAATAGGCTGGAAATAAAATAACTATAAACTGAAATAAATGAGTATCTCAAGCCAATACTCAAGAGAAGTCCTCTGGTACGATCTCGTCCTCAGATCCTGGTTCTGCTCCAATGTAGGCACCTGCTTCTGCTAATGCCAATGCTCCGGTCCCGTATACCTCGGGATAGATCTCGTCAGCTAATCCTGGGGACATAATCCGGATCCAGGTCCTCAGGGGACATAGCAAGGTACAAAATAACTCAAGCCAACATAAATGCAGTGAGGTAATAAATAGAATAAACTGGGTAAATATGTAACCATCTAAGTGAAATACAAGTGAGAGCATCACTAGTACTCAGGCTGAGCCACTACAAGCTCTGTGTCGGGGAGCCGATAGCAGTAATAATGAGTAATGGGCCAAGCTCGGGCTTAGAGTCTTGTGCCTCACAATAATAGGGGTTTTATATATATGATCAGCCTGTTGCCTGTGTGTCTCTCCCCACCCAATGTAATCACACGTCTCATGTCCACGATGCCTCATGTCCATGTCACGCACGATCATATCTAATACAACAAGTCATATAGTATCCATGAATATAATGTCTATGTCATAAACCTGTATCCTATACAGAATCACCATGAATGTCTCAGGAAGATTCTATCTCATGAATAGTGTCAGGTGTCCTGGGTTATAGTGTACTTGATAAGACAAGTACGAGAATGCAAAGGGTCACGAAGGTCCATCTCTAGATGACAATACACAATACCACATAAGGTGTTGGCACCCGACTATTAATCGAACGCTAAGTAAGTCACACAGTCCTAGGTCAAGCATGAACCACAGTATATATATAAGCCAAGGAAATAAGTAACAAGGACTGCAATATTGGTAAGGTACACTTGCCTGGGGTTCTGGCTCCAATTGTAGCTCTGGTCTCAGTATGATTTGTAGGTACTACTCCTGTTGCTGAAATAAACATCACCAACAGTCTCAGAAAATATCAAATAGCTAGAAACGCCTGTCCTTAAGTCCAATTTGGACACAAGGGCAAAAATTACAGTTTCTGGTCAAAGCGGGGTCCACATGTGGGCCGCTTTGCTCCAAAAAACATGTCAGAACCAATGGTCTCCAAATTCGTCAAACTTAGTGTCAACAAGTCAGGGACGATGATATGAACCCAACGGAACTTCCAGAATTGGATTCCGATGAGCCGATCACAAAATCGCCCGTCAAGTGGAGCCTGTGGGGCCCACGATACGCGATTTTGTCAACGTTCTCAGAATTGAACCAAACTTGGATCACAGGACCAGCGTATTGCTACGAGTCCGACGGCGCAAGTTTTGTCTCGATCCGACGTGTGTACACAAAGTTACAGCGTATTCCAGAATAGGCGGATACGGGGCGTTGTCGGCGGATACGCGTTGATTCCGGTGTGCACGCACATCCGAATCGACTTCTGCAAAATTCCACACGTCCGTATCAATGACGCGCACGTTTCGGTTAAGACCGCGTGCGGCTAAGTTATCCCGTTTGGCGGGACACACTCAGTTTCGGGGTGAAACAGGGGGTTGGTTTTCCTGTTTTTGGATCGCGGTTCGCGATCACCACAGGACGCGACGCACTGAGCGGGTTGCACGGACACCGAGGGGGTCACACAGTCTACGCATCACAACTGACGGAACAGAAATTAGATCAACGAGGAGAGAGGAAATGCTACCTGAACAGGGCTCCGTGAAGACTGATTTCTCGTATCGGAGTCGTGTCCGAGTCCTGTGTCCACTGTGTGCTGCGTTAGGGTTAGGGTTTCTGTTTGTGTCCGATTCAGGGGCTGATGTGTCCGTGTCAGTGGCTGCTCGACGGACACGGCGGAGGCGGTGTCGTGTGGTGGTGCCGGTGGTGGGAGATGAAGGAGACTTGGTCGAGGGGAGGAGAGATGGTCGGCTGGGGGTTTCGGGTCGGCGGCGGAGCTCCTGGGGAGGACGTCGGCTGTCGAGGGGGCTCGAGTCGACGGACATTACGGAGGGGAGTTCGTCGAGGGATGCGGGGAGGCTGTGCTGGGCGGAGCATGGAGATGAGTAGGCGGAGGAGTCGTGGGCTGGGAGGTTGTGAAGGGGGTCTCCGGTGGTGGAGAGAGGAAGCAGGGAAGGAGACGGAGGAAGAAGAGAGGGAAGGTGGAGGAGGTCGAGCTCCGGCGTGCGGGGGAGGTCGAGGCTGAGGACTCGGCGTGGCAGGGTGCAGCGGGTGGCCGTCGAGGAGGGGAGCGATGGAGCTGAAGAGAAAGGAAGGCGGCAGCGGCTTCGCGGATCTCGAGGAAGGCGACTGCTATGGCACGAACGTCGAGGCCCTTAAAGAGGCGCACCGCCGGGTCGGAAACACTGTTCCGACCCGAATTGGGATTTGGGTTTAGTTAGGGTTAACGGGTCCGGGTCGGGTTTGACTCGGATCCGACCCGACCCGATCCGTTAAGCTGGGTTGGTTCGGTTCAGTGGAGCGGTTCGGTTTGAGTTGGTTTGGTTTGGTTCAGTTTAGATATCCAATAGCTTTTAAGACTTTAAACGCATTTCCGGAGTCCAATAAATTTACCAAAAATTACCCTATGTCCGGTTTTCCATTTTACACCATAAAATATTATTTCCATACTATTTTAATATTAATTAACAGTAATTAAAAATCATTTAATTGCCAACTATCGAGGTTTTAATTATAGAAAAATCCCAGAAAATACTAGAAAAATTGTGAAAAATCCTAATTAAAAATTTACTGAAAATCAGGGGGCTTACAATCTACCCCCCTTAAGAGGATTGCGTCCTCGCAATCAAAGAATAACCGGTCAACAGAGATGACACGGTTGTAATCATTATTCGAAGCACAGCACGATCAAGAAGAATCAAGGTTGAGGGTGTAAGAATAATACAAAGAAAACATTATTTCCCTAAGCATTAAAAGTTATGCAATTTCCCGGGTGAAGGAAATCTAGAAGACTACAATTTAGAAAACTAGGTTATCACTTAAGAACATACTAAGTTATCAATTATAAAAGCATACTAGATTATTAGCAAGTTCAACATTACTAGGTTAAGGCTAGGGTCACGAACCAATAAGCACGAGATAAAACAATACTAGAAACAGAAAACTATAAAAACTTACGCGCATTAGCTACTCCATGAATCTGCGTATCCTCCAAAGTCATAGCAAAAACTTGTCCGTGTCCTTGAGGGGGTGCCCTCTGCTGTTGCTGGGCCTGCTGGAAGGGTGCTGCTCGAGGTGCCAAGGGTGGCCTTGCTTGATATCCTCCTGGTGCTGTTAGAGCTTGTTAGTTTGCCCTTGGTGCTCCTTCTCTACGCTCAGGGCATTCCCACACCGAATATTGCCTGGATCCGCAAGTTAAAAATAATCCCAATCTGCTTCAACATTCCTTCGGAAGATGGCCTTTCTTGCCACAGTAGTGGCAAGAAGGTAGGATTGGCGCTAGTGGTGTAGATGCTTTCTACTAATGGTGTAGGTGAGGTCTCTTTGCAGCTTCTTCTTGTGGTGCTCTGGCGGGTGCTAATGTGGAAGGCCGTTTCAGACTGGTCTCTCTCCTGGTGACATGCTCCATGCGTCGGGCTGCAGCAAGGACTTCCGAGTAAGATGTAGGTGCAACGGATCCAATTAGTTTCTGTAGCTCAATGTTTAGTCCGTCGAAGAACTTCTCAGCCTTTTCTTCTTCTGTCGGGATCAAGGTAGGGGCGAAGCGACTCAGACGAATGAATTCTGTGTTGTACTCTTCCACCACCATAGTATCCTGAGTGAGGCGATTAAACTTGTCCCGCAGTTCTGATCGAGCGGTAGCTGGAATATACATCTCCTGAAAGAGTCTGGAGAACTCCTCCCAAGTGACGCGGTCTGGTCCAAGCCGTGTCTCCTCAGATAGCCACCAGTGATGCACATTGTCCGTTAATTGCATCATGACGGCCGTCATCTAACATTCCCGTGGAAGCTCAGTTGCTTCTAATTGATGTTGGGTGTTGGTGAGTCACTCATGCACTTCTGTGGGCTCCTCCTTGCCTGAAAAGTTACGGGGCTTCAGCTGCCGGAAATCGGTAATAGATCCTGTCACTGGTCGTCGTGCTGGTAGATTTGCCTGCTCCAGTACGAGTGCTAGGCTGTGACGCAGAGCCTCGTGTTGAATCTGCTATTGAGCTTGCATCATTGCGTAGATCATTTGAAAAATTTGTTGCCCGTCCATAGGCTGTCCTTGCGGGAAAACGGGCATTAGTGGAACGAACTGCGGAGGCGGTGGGATGTCATCACGCCGAAACCTAGAAGCTTGTTGATCTGTTTGGCTGCCTTGGTGAGTAGAGGGATCTCCACTCAATGGCGTCACTTCATCTTCTCCGTAGGTGGCTACAGCACTTATTGGTGTATTTGCTGGAGTTTCGTCGTTTGCTCTTGAATCCATTACTCTGCATCAAAGATAAACTGTAAGAGGCGCACAGGAATCAAGGCAAGATGCAAGTTATGAAACTAATTTGAATTCAATATAGATATCAAGAACGTTTCAAGCAAGTGGATGAGATCCTAAAAACTTATCCTATTCTTATTGCAGGCTTGCTCGGTCCCTAAGTTAAAACCGAAGCAATTTAGTCGTTGACCTGCATGGGCCACCACAAAAACTATGTCACGCCCCAGTCCCAAAATACCGAGGGACCAGATACGTGGCAATGGCCAGCAGCACACACTGATGGACAAACCTAATTTAATGGATCCATCAGGGCATGCTTAAGCTGTAATATAACAATAAGTAGGTCCAATGATACAAGTCACAGTCTATACTAATCTCATCCACAACAGATAATCACAGATCAAATGCCAGATAAAATATAAGTAAAATAAACTAACAAATCTCAATAAAAGTGTCTCGGAGAACAATTCGAGAACAAGTCTGGTACATCAGTGAAATAGACTGGAAATAAAATAACTATAAACTAAAATAAATGAGTATCTCAAGCCAATACTCAAGAGAAGTCCTCTGGTACGATATCGTCCTCAGATCCTGGTTCTGCTCCAATGTAGGCACCTGCTTCTGCTAATGCCAATGCTCCGGTCCCGTATACCTCGGGATAGATCTCGTCAGCTAATCCTGGGGACATAATTCGGATCCAGGTCCTCAGGGGACGTAGCAAGGTACAAAATAACTCAAGCCAACATAAATGCAGTGAGGTAGTAAATAGAATAAACCGGGTAAATATGTAACCATCTAAGTGAAATGCAAGTGAGAGCATCACTAGTACTCAGGCTGAGCCACTACAAGCTCTGTGTCGGGGACCCGGTAGTAGTAATAATGAGTAATGGGCCAAGCTCGGGCTTAGAGTCTTGTGCCTCACAATAATAGGGGTTTTATATATATGATCAGCCTGTTGCCTGTGTGTCTCTCCCCACCCAATGTAATCACACGTCTCATGTCCACGATGCCTCATGTCCATGTCACGTACGATCATATCTAATGCAACAAGTCATATAGTATCCATGAATATAATGTCTATGTCATAAACCTGTATCCTATACAGAATCACCATGAATGTCTCAGGAAGATTCTGTCTCATGAATAGTGTCAGGTGTCCTGGGTTATAGTGTACTTGATAAGACAAGTACGAGAATGCAAAGGGTCACGATGGTCCATCTCTAGATGACAATACACAACACCACGTAAGGTGTTGGCACCCGACTATTAATCAGACGCTAAGTAAGTCACACGATCCTAGGTCAAGCATGAACCACAGTATATATTTATAAGCCAAGGAAATAAGTAACAAGGACTGCAATGTTGGCAAGGTACACTTGCTTGGGGTTCTGGCTCCAACTGTAGCTCTGGTCTCAGTATAATTTGCAGGTACTACTCCGGTTGCTGAAATAAATATCACCAACAGTCTCAGAAAATATCAAATAGCTAGAAACGTCTGTTCTTAAGTCCAATTTGGACACAGGGGCAAAAATTACAGTTTCTAGTCAAAGCGGGGTCCACATGTGGGCCGCTTTGCTCCGAAAAATGTGTCAGAACCAATGGTCTCCAAATTCGTCAAACTTAGTGTCAACAAGTCAGGAACGATGATACGAACCCAACGAAACTTCCAGAATTGGATTCTGATGAGCCGATCACAAAATTGCCCGTCAAGTGGAGCCTGTGGGGCCCACGATACACGATTTTGTCAACATTCTCAGAATTGAACCAAACTTGGGTCACAGGACCAGCGTATTGCTACGAGTCCGATGGCGTAAGTTTTGTCTCGATCCGACGTATGTACACAAAGTTACAGCGTGTTCCAAATAGGCGGATACGGGGCATTGTCGGCGGATACGCGTTGATTCCGGTGTGCACGCACATCCGAATCGACTTCTGCGAAATCCCACACGTCCGTATCAACGACGTGCACGTTTCGGTAAAGACAGCGTGCGACCAAGTCGTCCCGTTTGGCAGGGCACACTCAGTTTCGGGGTAAAATAGGGCGTTGGTTTTCCTGTTTTTGGATCGCGGTTCGCGATCACCACAGGACGCGACACACCGAGCGGGTTACACGGGCACCGAGGGGGTTACACAGTCTACGCGTCATAACTGACGGAACAAAAATCGGATCAACGAGGAGAGAGAAAATACTACCTGAACAGGGCTCCGTGAAGACTAATTTCTCGTGTCGGAGTCGTGTCCGAGTCCTGTGTCCACTGTGTGCTGCGTTAGGGTTAGGGTTTCTGTTTGTGTCCGATTCAGGGGCTGATGTGTCCGTGTCAGCGGCTGCTCAGCGGACACGGCGGAGGCGGTGTCGTGTGGTGGTCCCGGTGGTGGGAGATGAAGGAGACTTGGTCGAGGGGAGGAGAGATGGTCGGCTGGGGGCTTCGGGTCGGCGGCGGAGCTCCTGGGGAGGACTTTGGCTGTCGAGGGGGCTCGAGTCGGCGGACAGCCCGGAGGGGAGTTCGTCGAGGATGCGGGAAGGCTGTGCTGGGCGGAGCGTGGAGATGGGTAGGCGGAGGAGTCGTGGGCTGGGAGGTTGTGAAGGGGGTCTCCGGTGGTGGAGAGAGGAAGCAGGGAAGGAGACGGAGGAAGAAGAGAGGGAAGGTGGAGGAGGTCGAGCTCCGGCGTGCGGGGGAGGTCGAAGCTGAGGACTCGGCGTGGCGGGGTGCAGCGGGTGGCCGTCGAGGAGGGGAGTGGCGGAGCTGAAGGGAAAGGAAGGCGGCAGCAGCTTCTCGGATCTCGAGAAAGGCGGCTGCTAGGGTACGAACGTCGAGGCCCTTAAAGAGGCATGCCGCCGGGTCGGAAACACTATTCCGACCCGAATTGGAATTTGGGTTTAGTTAGGGTTAACGGGTCCGGGTCGGGTTTGACTCGGATCTGACCCAACCCGACCCGACCCGTTAAGCTGGGTTGGTTCGGTTCAGTGGAGCGGTTCGGTTTGAGTTGGTTTGGTTTGGTTCAGTTTAGATATCCAATAGCTTTTAGGACTTTAAACGCGTTTCCGGAGTCCAATAAATTCACCAAAAATTACCCTATGTCCGGTTTTCCATTTTACACCATAAAATATTATTTCTATACTATTTTAATATTAATTAACAGCAATTAAAAATTATTTAATTACCAACTACCTAGGTTTTAATTACAGAAACATCCCAAAAAATACCAGAAAAATTGTGAAAAATCCCAATTAAAAATTTACTGAAAATCAGGGGGCTTACAATCTACCCCCCTTAAGAGGATTGTGTCCTCGCAATCAAAGAATAATCGGTCAACAGAGATGACACGGTTGCAATCATTATTCGAAGCACAGCACGATCAAGAAGAATCAAGGTTGAGGGTGTAAGAATAATACAAAGAAAACATTATTTCCCTAAGCATTAAAAGTTATGCAATTTCCCGGGTGAAGGAAATCTAGAAGACTACAATTTAGAAAACTAGGTTATCACTTAAGAACATACTAAGTTATCAATTATAAAAGCATACTAGATTATTAGCAAGTTCAACATTACTAGGTTAAGGCTAGGGTCATGAACCAATAAGCACGAGATAAAATAATACTAGAAACAGAAAACTATGAAAACTTACGCGCATTAGCTACTCCATGAATCTGCGCATCCTCCAAAGTCATAGCAAAAGCTTGTCCGTGTCCTTGAGGGGGTGCCCTCTGCTGTTGCTGAGCCTGCTGGAAGGGTGCTGCTCGAGGTGCCATGGGTGGCCTTGCTTGATATCCTCCTAGTGCTGGTAGAGCTTATTGGTTTGCCCTTGGTGCTCCTTCTCTACGCTCAGGGCATTCCCACACCGAATGTTGCTTGGATCCGCAAGCTAAACATAATCCCAATCTGCGTCGACAGTCCTTCGCAAGATGGCCTTTCTTGCCACAGTAGTGGCAAGAAGGTAGGATTAGCGCTAGTGGTGTAGATGCTTTCTGCTGATGGTGTAGGTGAGGTCTCTTTGCAGCTTCTTCTTGTGGTTCTCTGGCGGGTGCTGATATGGAAGGCCATTTCAGACTGGTCTCTCTCCTGGTGACACGCTCCATGCGTCGGGCTGCAGCAAGGACATCCGAGTAAGGTATAGGTGCAACGGATCCAATTAGTTTCTGTAGCTCAATGTTTAGTCCGTCGAAGAACTTCTCAGCCTTTTCTTCTTCTGTCGGGATCAAGGTAGGGGTGAAGCGACTCAGACGAATGAATTATGCGTTGTACTCTTCCACCATCATAGTTTCCTGAGTGAGGCGATTAAATTTGTCCCGCAGTTCTGATCGAGCGATAGCTGGAATGTACATCTCCTGAAAGAGTCTGGAGAACTCCTCCCAAGTGACGCGGTCTGGTCCAAACCGTGTCTCCTCAGATAGCCACCAGTGATGCGCATTGTCCGTCAATTGCATCCTGACGGCCGTCATCCAATATTTTCGTGGAAGCTCAGCTGCTTCTAATTGATGTTGGGTGTTGGTGAGCCACTCATGCACTTCTGTGGGCTCCTCCTTGCCTGAAAAGGTACGGGGCTTCAGCTGCCGAAAATCGGTGATAGATCCTGTCACTGGTCGTCGTGCTGGTAGATTTGCCTGCTCCAGTACGAGTGCTAGGCTGTGACGCAGAGCCTCGTATTAAATCTCCTGTTGAGCTTGCATCATTGCGTAGATCATTTGAAAAATCTGTTGCCCGTCCATAGGCTATCCTTGTGGGAAAACGGGCATTGGTGGAACGAACTACGGAGGCGGTGGGATGTCATCATGCCGAAACCTAGAAGCTTGTTGATCTGTTTGGCTGCCTTGGTGAGTAGAGGGATCTCCACTCAATGGCGTCACTTCATCTTCTCCGTATGTGGCTACAACACCTATTGGTGTGTTTGCTGGAGTTTCGTCGTTTGCTCTTGAATCCATTACTCTGCATCAAAGATAAACTATAAGAGGCTGATATGTCCGTGTCAGTGGCTGCTCGGCAGACACGGCGGAGGCGGTGTTTTGTGGTGGTACCGGTGGTGGGAGATGAAGGAGACTTGGTCGAGGGGAGGAGAGATGGTCGGCTGGGGGCTTCGGGTCGGCGGCGGAGCTCCTGGGGAGGATGTCGACTGTCGAGGGGGCTCGAGTCGGCGGACAGCACGGAGGGGAGTTCGTCGAGGGATGCGGGGAGGCTGTGCTGGGCGGAGCGTGGAGATGGGTAGGCGGAGGAGTCGTGGGCTGGGAGGTTGTGAAGGGGGTCTCCGGTGGTGGAGAGAGGAAGCAGGGAAGGAGACGAAGGAAGAAGAGAGGGAAGGTGGAGGAGGTCGAGCTCCGGCGTGCGGGGGATGTCAAAGCTGAGGACTCGGCGTGGCGGGGTGCAGCGGGTGGCCGTCGAGGAGGGGAGCGGCAGAGCTGAAGAGAAAGGAAGGCGGCTTCGCGGATCTCGAGGAAGGCGGCTGCTAGGGCACGAGCGTCGATGCCCTTAAAGAGGCACGCCGCCGGGTCGAAAATACTGTTCTGACCCGAATTGGGATTTGGGTTTAGTTAGGGTTAACGGGTCCGGGACGGGTTTGACTCGGATCCGACCCGACCCGACCCGACCCGTTAAGATGGGTTGGTTCGGTTCAGTGGAGCGGTTCGATTTGAGTTGGTTTGGTTTGGTTTGGTTCAGTTTAGATATCCAATAGCTTTTGGGACTTTAAACGCGTTTCCGGAGTCCAATAAATTTACCAAAAATTATTCTATGTCCGATTTTCTATTTTACACCATAAAATATTATTTCCATACTATTTTAATATTAATTAACAGTAATTAAAAATTATTTAATTACCAACTACCTAGGTTTTAATTACAGAAAAATCCCAGAAAATACCAGAAAAATTGTGAAAAATCCCAATTAAAAATTTACTGAAAATCAGGGGGCTTACAATCTACCCCCCTTAAGAGGATTGCGTCCTCGCAATCAAAGAATAACCGATCAACAGAGATGACACGGTTGCAATCATTATTCAAAGCACAGCACGATTAAGAAGAATCAAGGTTGAGGGTGTAAGAATAATACAAAGGAAAATTTATTTCCCTAAGCATTAAAAGTTATGCAATTTTCCGGGTGAAGGAAATCTAGAAGACTACAATTTAGAAAACTAGGTTATCACTTAAGAACATACTAAGTTATCAATTATAAAAGCATACTAGATTATTAGCAAGTTTAACATTACTAGGTTAAGGCTAGGATCATGAACCAATAAGCACGAGATAAAACAATACTAGAAATAAAAAACTATAAAAACTTACGTGCATTAGCTACTCCATGAATCTGCGCATCCTCCAAAGTCATAGCAAAAGCTTGTCCGTGTCCTTGAGGGGGTGCCCTCTGCTGTTGCTGGGCCTGCTGGAAGGGTGCTGCTCGAGGTGCCAAGGGTGGCCTTGCTTGATATCCTTCTAGTGCTGGTAGAGCTTATTGGTTTGCCCTTGGTGCTCCTTCTCTACGCTCAGGGCATTCGCACACCGAATGTTGCCTGGATCCGCAAGCTAAACATAATCCTAATCTGTATCGACATTCCTTCACAAGATGGCCTTTCTTGCCACAGTAGTGGCAAGAAGGTAGGATTGGCGGTAGTGGTGTAGATGCTTTCTGCTGATGGTGTAGGTGAGGTCTCTTTGCAGCTTCTTCTTGTGGTACTCTGGCCGGTGCTGATATGGAAGGCCGTTTCAGACTGGTCTCTCTCCTGGTGACACGTTCCATGCGTTGGGCTGCAGCAAGGACGTCCGAGTAAGATATAGGTGCAACAGATCCAATTAGTTTCTGTAGCTCAATGTTTAGTCCGTCGAAGAACTTCTCAGCTTTTTCTTCTTCTGTCGGGATCAAGGTAGGGGCGAAGCGACTTAGATGAATGAATTTTGCGTTGTACTCTTCCACCGTCATAGTATCCTGAGTGAGGCGATTAAACTTGTCCTGCAGTTCTGATCGAGCGGTAGCTGGAATGTACATCTCCTGAAAGAGTCTGAAGAACTTCTCCCAAGTGACGCAGTCTGGTCCGAGCCGTGTCTCCTCAGATAGCCACCAGTGATGCGCATTGTCCGTCAATTGCATCCTGACGGTCATCATCCAATATTCCCGTGGAAGCTCAGCTGCTTCTAATTGATGTTGGGTGTTGGTGAGCCACTCATGCACTTCTGTGGGCTCCTCCTTGCCTAAAAAGGTACGAGGCTTCAGCTGCCGAAAATCGGTGATAGATCCTGTCACTAGTCGTCGTGCTGGTAGATTTGCCTGCTCCAGTATGAGTGCTAGGCTGTAACGCAGAGCCTCGTGTTGAATCTGCTGTTGAGCTTGCATCATTGCGTAGATCATTTGAAAAATTTGTTGCCCGTCCATAGGCTGTCCTTATAAGAAAACGGGCATTGGTGGAATAAACTGCGAAGGCGGTGGGATGTCATCATGCCGAAACCTAAAAGCTTGTTGATCTGTTTGGCTACCTTGGTGAGTAGAGGGATCTCCACTCAATGGCGTCACTTCATCTTCTCCGTAGGTGGCTACAGCACCTATTGGTGTATTTGCTGGAGTTTCGTCATTTGCTCTTGAATCCATTACTCTGCATCAAAGATAAACTGTAAGAGGCGCACAGGAATCAAGGCAAGATGCAAGTTAAGAAACTAATTTGAATTCGATATAGATATCAAGAACGTTTTAAGCAAGTGGATGAGATCCTAAAAACTTATCATATTCTTATTGCAGGCTTGCTCGGTCCCTAAGTTAAAACTGAAGCAATTTAGTCGTTGACCTGCATGAGCCACCACAAAAACTATGTCACGCCCCAGTCCCAAAATACCGAGGGACCAGATATGTGGCAATGGCCAGCAGCACACACTGATGGACAAACCTAATTTAATTGATCCATCAGGGCATGCTTAAGCTGTAATATAATAATAAGTAGGTCCAATGATACAAGTCACAGTCTATACTAATCTCATCCACAACAGATAATCACAGATCAAATGCCAGATAAAATACAAATAAAATACACTAACAAATCTCAATAAAAGTATCTCGGAGAACAATCTAAGAACAAGTCTGGTACATCAGTGAAATAGACTGGAAATAAAATAACTATAAACTAAAATAAATGAGTATCTCAAGCCAATACTCAAGAGAAGTCCTCTGGTACGATCTCGTCCTCAGATCCTGGTTCTGCTCCAATGTAGGCACCTGCTTCTGCTAATGCCAATGCTCTGGTCCCGTATACCTCGGGATAGATCTCGTCAGCTAATCCTGGGGACATAATCCGGATCCAGGTCCTCAGGGGACATAGCAAGGTACAAAATAACTCAAGCCAACATAAATGCAGTGAGGTAGTAAATAGAATAAACTGGGTAAATATGTAACCATCTAAGTGAAATGCAAGTGAGAGCATCACTAGTACTCAGGCTGAGCCACTACAAGCTCTGTGTCGGGGAGCCGGTAGCAGTAATAATGAGTAATGGGCCAAGCTCGGGCTTAGAGTCTTGTGCCTCACAATAATAGGGGTTTTATATATATGATCAGCCTGTAGCCTGTGTGTCTCTCCCTACCCAATGTAATCATACGTCTCATGTCCACGATGCCTCATGTCCATATCACGCACGATCATATCTAATGCAGCAAGTCATATAGTATCCATGAATATAATGTCTATGTCATAAACCTGTATCCTATACAGAATCACCATGAATGTCTCAGAAAAATTCTGTCTCATGAATAGTGTCAGGTGTCCTGGGTTATAATGTACTTGATAAGACAAGTACGAGAATGCAAAGGATCACGAAGGTCCATCTCTAGATGACAATACATAACACCGCGTAAGCTTTTGTCACCCGACTATTAATCAACGGTATTTTTAATTGGGATTTTTTAATACACAACTTTTAATTAGGATTTTCAGTAAAACCTGCAAAATTCCGGTGTGCATGCACATCCAAATCAACTTTTAATTCTGGTGTACATGCACAACTTTTAATTGGTACTATTAATCAACGGTATTTTACAGGATTGCGCAAAAGTTAATTTGGATGTACGTGCACACCGGAATCAACGCGTGTTGGCACCCGACTATTAATCAACGATATTTTTAAAAATTTACTGAAAATTTACTGAAAATCCCAATTAAAAATCATTTAATTACCAACTACCTAGGTTTTAATTATGCGTTGATACGGACGTGCAGGATTTTGCAGAAGTTGATTTGGATATGCGTGCACACCGGAATCAACGCGTATCCGCCGACAACGTTCCGTATCCGCCTGTTCTGGAATACGCTGTAACTTTGTGTACACATGTCAGATCGAAACAAAACTTGCGCCATTAAACTTATAGCAATACGCTGGTCCTGTGACCCAAGTTTGGTTCGATTCTGAGAACGTGGACAAAATCCCGTATCGTGGACCCTACGGCTTTACTTAATGGACGATTTTGTGATCGGCTTATCGGAATCCAGTTCTGGACATTCCGTTGAGTTCGTATCGACGTTCTGGACTTGTTGACACTAAGTTTGGCAAATTTGGAGAGCATTGGTACTGACATATTTTTCTGTGCAAGGCGGCCCACACGTGGACCCCGCTTTGACCAAAAAATGTGATTCTTGCCCTTGTTTCCAAATTGGACTTAAGAACAGGCATTTCTAGCTATTTGATATTTTCTGAGACTGTTGGTGATATTTATTTCAGTATCCAGAGGTATTTATTCTGAGGCCATAGTTTCTGACTTTTTGGCATTTGACATCTGGACGTTATATTTTGCAGCTCTCTTGCCAGGCAAGTATACCTTGCCTTGTTGTACTATTTAAATTCAGTTATTTTAGTTACATGTTTATTTATTTTAATATTATATAAATGTATGCATCCGAGAAAACTCGGGTGCAGTCAACGAAGGCGTTGACATTAGGACTTGTGTCTGACCTAGTGTCTAGTAGACCCACCTAAAGTTGTGGAGTTATTGGTATGACTCCCCAGGCCTTGACACGTATTATTACACGTCACAGAGTGAGTTCATGTAGGGACGCGTGTCTTATGCACGACTGGCCATCAGTGTGAGCAACACGTGTAACGGTATATAGCTTACTTGTTTATTTTATAGAGACTGCATCATAGTACGAGATGTCCATGTCGTGTTCACGACTTGTACATCTACATTGGGCGGGGAATATACTAGTAGGCGTATGGGACACCCCCCTCCTTGATGTTATACCTTCGTTCCATGCTCCTCGGAGATGGACGATTGCAGAGCTACCCATGTGTCTAGGGGCATATGACACATTTACTAGTCAGTCATGACGATTGGTAAATTAAGTCAGCATATGTCTAGCCTACATTTTCCTATACGTACTACAAGGTCTTCACATTGCATTCATTTAGATGGTTAGCACACCCCCTTTATTTATTCAGTATTTACTTTATGGCATGCTTCTATGTATCTTGCTATGTCCCTTTGAGGACCTGGTCCCTTTCCAGGTGTAGATGTTCATGAGTATTCGCAGGAGCGCAGATCCGGACATGTTACGTATATTTCGAGAAGGTCTTCTCTTCGAGCCTCGTGATTGTCAGATGTTATTCTTATATGGTGTGTATATGGTTCCTTTTATATTCTATTTCGGCAGTGGATTTGTTTCCATCCGACTGTCATTCTTTAGATACTTATTATTGAGATCTTGTTACATGGTTATTGGTTATTCATATTTGATTTCTGTGGATGAGATTTAGATTATACCCCGTGACTTGTGATAGTTTTACCACTTGTGAATTATTGTTCATTATACAGCGTACGCATGTATTATGGTTTCCATATATTAGAGTTGTCATATATACAGGCGGCTGGCATGCTTACGTGTCCTAGTCATACGTATTTTGGGACTGGGGCGTGACAGTGCATGTGTTAATTAATGAATAAGGGGGCACACTAGAATGCAACAACAAGTAGAGGTTACAAAGGTTGGAGTCAGGCTCAGGTGGCAGGCAGTGTGGGTTCCTGCAGTCCTTAGGACCCAGCAGCTAGAGTTGAAGTATGGTTTTTCATTGCAGAGTTGTTGTCACGACCCGCACCCGGTGTAGGGGCACGAGTATGTGGGTACGTTCAGCCTATGCCGCGACATCGGTGGTAGAACGCTTCTAGGTCAATCAATAATATATAAATATCTCACACAATATAATGTACCTGCCATGCCATCCCAACTCCAAATGGAGGAAAACAATGAATATAATAATGGTAATCAATACTCAATCATAATATAAAACTAAAGGATGATATGGAATGATATAGAATATAAGAAAAGGAATACAAAGTCACAATACATCACAAGTCCAAGTCTCAAAGTCTAATCTCAACATCAAGGTCTCCAATATAGTACATGTTATAAAGTATATCTAAGATCAAATACAACATCATAATGAATAATCTGAAACTTTCCAACTGGTGGTATTATATCAAGAGGCTCTATGGTGCAATCTCAACAGCCTCGCCATTCCGTGGCCAGTAGTAGGTGGGACACATCTGCTCTAACTAATCATTTGAAAAATATATCCACTTAGGATTGGAGCGAAGTACAACCCATGAGCAGTTCCAATTAATTGATAGTGACTATAAACAGAAATAGAGAATGTAATACAAGATAAGAGACAATAAACAATATCATACTGTGGTAAGAAATGAGACAGATAATCTAGAACAATAAAGTATAAACTGATGACAATAAATTGAATAAGACAATGAGCTAGAATATAGAGAAGAAATGTAACTACACTAAGTGTTTGAAATACCGGTTGGATATGTGATCGACTTAGGTTATCAAGATCTACTATCAAGGCTATAAAACAATCATATGATCAATATGATTGGTTGTTGTCTACAAGTAACACGATTAATAACACAATTATTTAAGATTGGTTGTTTTCTACGGAGTAACACAATCACACGTGAGGTATATGACTGGCTATTGTCTATATGATGCAATATTTAAGGGTTTGATCACATATCCTTCTAGCATTTTCTACGCTCCAACCAATACTCATTGATCCGATCATGACACATCACGAACACGAATATAATATGACTACATGAAGAACACAAATATCTATGAAAGAACACGAGAACAAGGAATACCCGATGCACACGATAAAGTACATTCAAAAGGAGTATCCGGAGTACACGATAATAGGATGATATCTCTTGACATGATCCATATAGTACCAGTTCATCTAAACACTGTGTCAGAATCAAGTAAAACATTTCTAAATAGTTGTATTATAGTAATTATCAAATAATAAAAAATATCAGAGAATGTACTCGTCTCTGGTCCAGAGCAAAAGATGTCACTCGGTGTCTGAGTTGATGTCACACACACACACACACCTGGATATAAATGTCATGTCAATTGGGTGTATGAAGTGATAAATAAACTAAAATGAGTCAAAACATGCTTTCTAGGTCATAACTAGGTCTCAACTAGTCAATACCTTGATATTAGGTCTATACCTAGCTTCTAGGTTGATTTCAAGTCTAACTAAGGAATATTAAGTTGTACCTAGGTTTATAAGTTCATAACTTGGGGTATTAGCTATATTAGTCATTAATAATAAGTTATCCACATATAACTTTGAATGTAGTGATACTACGGGGTATCACAATATCAACTTATATCTAAGATATCTATCCTCATATACTAATACTTATCATCGCCAAATACTTAGTATCTAATTACCCTCAAATAGTGGGTAACCAAATACAAAGTACCATAATTGGTTCCAACTTACTACCTTCACTTGCAATACTCACCTTACATACTAGGTTAGGCATATACCTATACCCACCAGTTGCCTTAACTAACTATATCTTGGTATTAATATACCTAACTAATACTTACCTTGATACTCTAAATCATTACCTACTATCTCCCTTACTTAGTGTTACTGATGCCTATCTAAATGCCATAACACACACTGATCAATTGCTAGTATTACAACCTGAGCACAAAGGCTCAACACTTACCTTACTCTCTGTTCTGATACCCCTTGCTAATTGTCTCCAATACTTCTGTCCCTCTAATTGTTGCTGCTATTGCTATGCATTAATTTTGCATGGATGTATTTCCCTCACTTAGGTGCACATAAACTCCACACTAGTTCACAATACTTCTACACTCAACACTCACTGACATAGACCCAAGGCACACAGTCACTTGTGCACAGACATATATTACTCTCCCCTCCTCTCTAACACTTTACACTTGAGTGCTCAACATCAACACACACAACACATACCACAGTGTACATATACTTCACTCACACCACCTGCAACTATCTAATGTGAACAAAATACTCACCAAAACCTGATGCACTATGTATCAGTTCCTTATTGATACCATCCAAGTTCACTGTCACAGTGAACACACTATACATACAACCTCCTATCTATATACAGTACAACACCTATCTCACCATCACATGAGTGTATAGATGCTCCCCTCTCCAACTGCTGCTCTGCTCTTGTGCTAACTAGCAGCAAGTTACTGCTGCAACTGCTACTGTTGTTGTGCACCTCATTGCACCCTGCATATGAATTCAGTTCCTTCCCCTTCCCTGACTACACTCAATATAAGCCTTCACCTATATGCTAATACACTATCTGGACACCCAACCGCTGCCTCTATATGTGCCACCAATGCAACACTGCTATTGTGTAAACATAGTGAATACAAGTCCATGTTGCCAAGGTCAGTAACCCCCTACTCACTCCCACTACACACATGCACCAGCTCCAACAGTCACCATTCCTAACTCCAAACTGGTACCAAATTCTCTTCACACACTCTAATACATATACTAATCATTGATCCTACAACTTCTTACATGGTTACATGTAGATATACAACTCTGGACTCTTGAACACACTGTAGTGCACAAATGTATGCATTATATCTCTTCAAATAATAAACCTAACCTCATGTAACCGATACACACCCAGGTTTGGTTGTAAGCTACAACCACCAACCTCTGTGCATACTGCAGTTCCTCTCTATCTTTGCAGCTTGCTGTTGTGCATATAGGCTCCCCTTAGAAACCTGCAGACAGGTCTGCACTTGATTCTTTGCCTGTGCAACACAAAACTGAGCTCCACTCTATACTACTACCCCATCACTTGCATACACACAACCGGTTCATAATGGGCCACAGAATCTAACTTAAGTGTATCAATGATCTGCACACTCACACACTGATTACCTGATACTTTATGTATTTGTGACACACAACACACATACTGCACATGCAGACCTTACACTCCCTTGCACCCACTTATCTTGATACTTCTTGCACTTCCCTTAAATTAGAACTGATATCTAAGCACATACAAAATAACTTACTAAACACTAATACACACGAGCTAGCATATATTCACTTCTACTTCTTGAAATCTTGACACACACACAACCCTTATACTCTAGTGTCCAGATCTGGAACCACACACAACTCACTTACATATGTGTATATGAATACACACTCTGAATTTCCTGTAGTTCACATCATTCCCTCTCCCTCATACCAACACAGTACACCAAGATTCAAACACTAACATCCATGCAAGCTATGATACACCTCACTCCTCATGGATGCCAATACATATACCAAACACACCCTAGCATACACCTAATTAGGCAATTTCCAAACATTTGGTATACAACACCCAAGTATCTCATAAACTCGCATGATACGCACCCAATGAGAACATTAAAACCCCCAAATCTCTATATTAATCATCTATACATATCAAATGCAATTATATATAACCAATACAATTAATTACAAAGAAAATTAAAGAGAAAATCACTAGTATGCACAAAATCCCCCAAAATAGAGCCCCCTACTAGTATGCTCAAAATCCCCCAAAATAGAGCCCCCTATCACAACGTATCTCACTGTATCACGATACATTCTACTTGTGTCCAATTATGAACACATACTTAGTATTACAACCCCGATATAAGTTTAATTAGATCTAATTGGTCTCATGACACACAATTGATGTGTCAATCTCGGAATTCTCCTAATTTATCATAAATTATTATGTAACTTTCATAATACAAGTCATATAAACCTAGTTCTTGATCCTATGGGTAGCCTTAAGCCAAGAAACGATTTCTAATGGTTAAATGCATGAATTAGAGTCAAAAATAAGGGGTGGATTCAGAATTTATCCCTTGGGAGATGGATTCCCAATGCATTGCTCAATGGACACAATTAGGACACGATTCTCCCTTCCAATTTTTTTCTCTTCAAGTGTTCCTTGCAAACCCAAGCTCCAATGCTGTTCAATTGATGTAAATTAGAGGAAAAAAGAAATTAGGTTGAATTTGGTAGAGGAATGAAGTAAATTGGGGATGAATCAAATTGGAGATCTAGAATGGAGTGAAATGAGGTGAAGAGAGAAGGAAATACCCCTTAAATCTGGCCGCCCCTTCTCCCTTTTCCATTGAACATGTAAAGTCCAAAATACCCTCCACTAATTACTCATGAAGGGTATTTACTCGAAGGGTTAATTAGGGAAGCTTCTACTACTAATGGAGGTTAATTCTATTCTCATATTTAATAAAAATGATGAGTCTAATGGGCCTAGCCCAAATGTTGGGTTCAATATGTAATACCAAGTCTAAGTTTGTCCACTAGTGTCAAGTCCAAAAAACTAGGCTAGCCCACTAACTATAAAATAAATAGCAAAAAACACAATATTGAATAATAGCACACTAATTAATATTAACTACTAAAAATAAAATATTAGGCAAAATGACAATAATACCCTCATCTTGAAATATAGGGGTGACAATAGTGCGTAGTTGTAGGTGTCTGTTAGGTGCAGTGAGTAGTGCACCACTACATCCAGGTAAGGCATAGTTAATCTATGTACTATGACAGTACATAGTTGAGTGCTAGTTGAGATTTTATGAGGGTGAATGAGTTGGGATACCAAGTGATAATCCAAGATATTGAGATACCAAGGATAGATACTAAGGAATTAGCAAGTATGGTATAAAGCAAAGGTATTAGTATGGTATGGAGCATGAGTCTAGGTAATGTTAGGATATTAGAGTATCTTGGTGTAGTGTCAAGTTATAATTTGGGATATCAGTTAAGTAATGTTTGTATAATAGCTAAGTTAAGGTATCATCTAGATACTAAGTGCAAGAGTATGCATATGTATATATACTAGTGACTATAGACTAATATAACCTAGTGTAGTCCTAGTATCACTCTAAAAACCCAACTCCAAGGTAGTTATGGATTCTAACCTTAGAATTGACCTAGTACGGTACCAAGAGACCTAGTGATGACCCAAATACCTATCATAGAGCCAATTATGCATGTTTATTGTTCCAAATCACTCATTAACATAGAATGTCATATTTAGTACTCTTGGACTCCAGTTCTAGCACTGTTCGCAGTTCTTTGCCAAGGACCTCAAGCAAGTACATTCTCTAACAGCTTTTCTTACCTTGATGATTACTATGATATCAGTATTGTAGTGTTATACTTGATTCCTGACATGATGGTACATGGGCTAGTATATATGGATTCTAGTAAGGAGAAGTCATGATTGGATCCATAGTATTAGTCAGGGATAGAAAAGTATTAGTTGATTATGTGATCATACCCCATATACTTGTGCATAGCTCGCCCTCATTTCACGTAGGGTGTAGCCTGACCTTATTACTTCATTGTGCATAGCTCCCCATATATGGTTGTGCCTGATCCTGTTTACCTGTATGGTTGTGCCTGATCCTGTTTACCTGTACTTGTGCATAGCCAATCATATATGGTAGAGCCTGATCTTTCGCAAGTCGATCACATAATAAACTAATATTTTATGGCACATAGATAGTTATTCATTCTTCTATTCTAGTTAATACTTGATGATACTGTCATTCACCTGTTTACTTATAGTTTATTATTACCTGTGATATGATTACCTGTTTTACCTATTTCCTTACTGTTCTAGCATTACTTTCTATCTTGTATTCTCATTACTTACTATTTTATAGTCTTTGTCGACTTAATGGAATTGTTGTTAGTTTATGTGCTTCGCTCCAATTCAGACTGGATAACATTTTTCAGAGGGCTTAGAAATTTTTTGTCCTACTTTCTATGGACCCGATATAGTTGATGAGTATGTTCAGGAGGCTCAAGAGGAGCAAGTTCCCGTAGAGGAGGCACAACTAGTAGTTGCTTAGTTGCATTTAGTATTTTTATTGTACTGGATTTGTTTCCAGCGACTTAGACTATTGAGTTGTTATTATTTTGATTCCTAAACTTATATTGGAGATTGCTAGACTCTTAGACTTGATGTTGTTGTGTTGAGATGGCTATTTCTAGACTCGTGTTTGGATTCTCATATCATTATCGTGTCATTTATCTTCCTTATAGATCTTTGTGATTGAGTATTGATTTTATCATTATATTGTCCTCCTTTTGGATTTGTGATATCAATGATATGTTATGATATAATATTATTTATGATTGATAGTTAGTATTGTTGACCTAGATAGCGTTTTACATTGTTGTTACGGTGTAGGATGGGCGTTGCCACGTACTCATGCCCCAATCACCCGGGTGCGGGTCGTGACACGAGGATTCATAAGAATCTGATTGTACCTTCAACTCTCCACCAATGCTTCAAATATGTGGACGTGCAAGGAAAGGTCAGAACTGAGTTCACGGATGTCATTTTAAGGCTTGGAGGCATATTGCTCGGATGCTCTCCTCTATAAGTGTAGATAGTAGAAAATATTATAAACATCGGCTACTAGCTAACCATACCCTTCACGTATAATTGAGCTAGTTTCTTCCTTAGTGTAAATCATTGAATTGCCTCGATCACATATCGGACTAGTATTTAAAATACTTAGTATAGTTGCAGTTCATTCTGTTCAGTTCATAGATTACATTGTCTTGCACCTGATACTTGTAGTTTCTTTTCTCTTTCACTTCATATATGCATTGGTTATGGTATATTGCTTACAATATCAGTCTCTCTTTACTATTTACCATATCATCAGTTTATTATTTTCTCATCGTACATATCATCCTCTATTTACTATTTTATAGTCTTTGTCAATTATTTGGAGCTGCTATTGGGTTGTACTCGTTCCATCCTGACTGGATAAATTTTTTAGATGACTATTAGAGGACTGGTGTCCTACACATTATGGTCCAGGATGGGGAGATGGCTGAGGTTACACCAGTAGTGCAAGAGAAGATAGTACCGGATGTTGACAAGGCTCAACTAGTTATTGTCCAGACTTAGCTAGTATTCTACATTTGTACTGGATTTGTCTCTAGTTGTTTAGATATTTTAAGATATTATATGTTATTTTAGACTTAAGGTTGGTATTGCTAGACTTTTAGACTTGGGTATTATAGTGGCTATTCTAGACTTGTGACTTTGGAATTTTCTTGCTTTATATAATATTGTGCCATTATCTTCCTCTAGCAAATTATGATTGAGTATTGATTATCATTATATATTGTCATCTTGTCCTTCGTATGGAGTTGAGATATTATTGATAGGTAACATATATTATTGTGTGAGATGGATAGATAGTATTATTGACCTAGACAATATTCTACCACTGATGCTACAATGTAGGCTGGACATTGCTCAAGTACTCGTGCCCTCACATCCGGGTGTGGACCGTGACAATAGGACATCACCGTCCAGGAAAAGCAACGGTAATGAAGCTGATGACAAGACAAAGGCTAACACGGTGAACGAAGAACCTATAATGCTCTCTTTCAGAGGTTACAAAGAAAGAACCAGCACTCACGAGGAAGCGGAGTCCTTCGTCATTGATCTGAGTACCCTGAAGTCCAACAGAGGTCCGATCTTAAATAAACCACCTTTTTTCATTGACCTCAGCACTTTGAATAATCTGGAGTCTCCTTTCATCATTAGCCTGGATACTTTGGAGGAAACAAGAGATTTGAATACAAACGAACCCTTCGTCATCAACCTAGCTGATCTAAATCCCTACTAAGGGTCGAATCACGACAAGCCACTTATCATTGAACTCTCCACCCTCATAAAGGTTGTGCAGACTCTCATCTGCGATGACCAGAATACTGGTCACCTCGTGACTCCACATACTACCGAAAGGTCCAACTATTGGATACATTCGATATTGTATATAAAGGCTCCTTTGTCGATGCATGCATCTTTGGACTTTCTGACAGACGATCCTCTTAGCTCAGAGCAATTAGCACTCTTTCTGGTATACCCCTAATAAGAAGGCCAACACACTTTTATCTTTGGTAGAGAGAGGTCCTACGTGGTAAATCTACAAGAAAGTTCTGAAAAAGAAGAATAAGTAAGACGTATCCCCTACTACATCTTTAGCCAGAATGCTAGAACATGATAAAGCAAACTGGGTATGATCTCCAGAAAAAGGATGTTGACTGAACTACAAAAAAGGATGGCGACCCCCACCATGGACCTTCATCCCAAAAGGCAAGCCGGACGACTACTATCACAAAACTAAGCGCGGGCTAGGCTACTTCACCCCCAGTTTGTCATCCGATGCACCTTCTTCATTCACGGAAGAGTCCTTTCAGCATGGGATTCTGATGTTAACATTGGAGCGATGTTCACGAAGCTCCTGGTGACGACCATGATGCTCCATGAGGTACAAGACCTTTTTGCTTCTCCGACCAATAAGCTTCCTACTCCAACACTTGCTGGTAAGGACCTGATAGATGGCACATGCCAAAGCATAATAAATCCTACTCGGAGCAGTCATCTCTTAGCCGAGCTTCTGCTCGGGTGATGAATCAGCAGGCTGACAATAAGGGAGGGTACTATGCATTCCCATCTGGGTCGTAGTGCCTCCGACCATTACCAAACTCCTCATCCCTCCACCATCGTCTACTCTAGTCCCCAGAGGATTAGTATAGTTCCAAATAAAACTTTTTGTGTATGTGTCCATTTTTGTTTTCGTATTTGTTTTTCGTTCACGTGTACTTTAATCCCCAGAGGATTAGTAGGTTTCAAATAAAATTTCCACCATCGTGTTATGTTTTATTAGCCTATAATAATCCCTAGAGAATTAATAGGTTTTTTGGATATTTTAATACTCTATGTTCGTGTCGTGTCTTTCATGTTTTCGTCCAAATAAATTCTGCACACTCATGGTGTAAACCCCCTCACACAAAATTAGGTTTACTTGGATTATATAGTAGAATTAGGGCTAGTTTGAACCCAATTTAAAATTTAGAACACGGCCTTCGATTTAACTGTACATTATTTTATCGCGTAGCACACCTTACCGCTGCTTCGTTAATTGGAGCACTACGTTAGCCATTGCACATATACAAATTTTATAACCTCATCCTAGACATGCCCGCCCACTATTCCGACCCTTGTGCAACTTATAATATTGCTCTTTGGTGCTATATTTTAGCCGTACAATAAACGTCGCGGACGTTATTTCTTAATTCGAAATAATTTCCAACTTTGTACCCTTGTGCGTTCCAATCGAAATTGGAGACACAATTTTGGCCATTTTGTACAACCCGAATTTTATTAATATTTTGCACTGTACCCTCTATGTCCCTGACACTTGTGTTCCATCTAATTTTAATCCCATGTACTCCTAATTAATTCTAGAACATCATGCACGTTTTGATTTAATTAATTAAATCCAATTTCTGCCTTTGTGCAATTTTCTAATTATTGGGAGACTTTTATGCAAAAATGTATTTAGGTGTCCCCATCATTGGACAATTCATGAAGAAACTCAATTTTCCCTTTACATGGACTTTCATAATTTTCGGGATGTGCAACGCGCACATCGTCCCCCATTTAAATTTCAGCCTTGCATTTAAATAATGCAATATCCTAGTCCTCCCAACATCCTCATGTAATCCCAAGGCCCACCCCAAGGAATGTTGACCAAGTCCAAAACCTAGGTCAAACATCAAACCTTAGGTCAACCTCAAATTCCATCCCTTTGCATATAAATACACCTTAAATTCTTTTCCTAAAACCTAAATCAAACCTAAAACACATTAGCCGACCTCTATTCACCCTTCCATCTCCCTGTGCACGACCTCCTCCCTGCCTGGCCTCGCCGGAGCTCCGCCACGGCCATCTTCGCTCACCACCACCTCCTCCTTCCCTGGAACCCGCCTGAGCCTGGAGCTCCGCTTGCATCCCCTCCACCGAGGCACAGCCGATTCCCTCGACTCGGCCTGGACATCTTCCCCGACCACGACGCCCCACCGAAGAAGCAGCTCATTGACTTCGAGATCCGCTCTCCTCCTCAGCTCACCTGAGACTTCCCCGACCTTATTTCCTTCCTCCGGTGATCTTCCCCAGTCGCCGGAGATCACAGCGCCATCACCGCCATCTCCCTCTCCTCCGCGATCACCACCTTCCTTTTCCCTTCAGCCTTCGACCACCGGATCATGAACCGCCGTGCCACCTCGTTTAAGCGGATCCCCGACCTCGACCCGCTGTACTGCTCACCTCTCCCTTTGCTTCCCTTCGAGTGCCCTTGTCGGCCATCACCCGATGCACTCCGGCATGCCAAGCGCCAACAAGCGACCCAGCGCGCCGGGATTAGCCATCTGGGCCCAAGCTACCCCACCCGACTGAAAGCGTGAACATCGAAGTGCCCATCACCAACCGTGCATCCACTGTAAGCACGCTGACGTCCCCGGAGTCGACCGCGAGATCGACGGTGCTGTCGATCGGCTCAGTTGCAGGTGCAACGACGAGTCGATGACATTGGCCGTTCGCCCTCCGCGTATGACTAACACAGACAAACTCGATCCAGGACCATCGTCGACCCTCGCCCAGACCCGATGGTTCGTTCTCATCAATTCATCATCGTCTTCTTGATTCCGACGTGACGAGCGTGGAATGTTTCTAGTCGCGGACTCAACTTTGAGGAACCAGTGCCTCTTTCCCCGCTATATTGCTTTCGGTCCACTTCTTCCAGTTTGATCTCGGTAAGGTTATTTTACCATATGCTAAATTTCAGTACATGAAATTGATTCTAACTCAACTAAATAAGAGCTCTGAGAGTAGGAGAAATGAAGCACTGAGTATAAAGAAATGGTTATGTATTAAGCTGCACTATTGATTTCCATGAAATCTAACCATTAAACAAAGCATACTTAGTTATATATAAATAACATATTATTAATTATATTCGATAAATCTCTAAATGAATTACTTAAAGGATTAAAATAAAGTTTGTAATAAGATAAAAATAATATAAGAGTAAATAGTACGTGACTTTCTAACTGTAATTTAATTATGTTTTATCTATATTAAATCTTGGTAGGCCTCGGATCATCATAGATATGGGATAGTAGCAAGAGCGTTTGGATTAGGCATTCATTCAAAAGGCTAAGACGAGTACAATTATTGTTTGTTTCCAATATTGTTAGTCACTATTTTTGCATGACTAGTTATGGTACATTTGACCCTTGACACATTCGTTACATGGTTAGCATAATGCGAACTCAAACTTCATGACATATACTGTTTCCCATATTGCCAAGTAATTTTGATCTTGTGCTCGTGTTCCTTATGTTTATGACTATATGTGTATTTATATTGTACGACCCTAGGACACTGTGGATTATTCCATGGTTACCTTGACCATGTTGACCCTAAGAACATGCTAGATGACTATCTTGTGTACAATTATGTACTGGCCTAGACACATGTTATTTGGACTGACTGACTTTGCAACAATATTTGTATCCTGCAACGGATATGTTGTGAACAATAGACTTACTAGAAGGTTGTTCCCTATCCCTTAATGAAATACTAGAGGGATGTTTTTTGCTATCTGAAGGCAAGTCTACTCGACATGATAATATCTATGCTCAACAAACATAAATAGAAAAGAACACAAAAGTTTATGGCAGTCAACTCAATTTCATTCAAGATAAACTACAATGTTTAAAAAATAAGAGATTTCTATTGATATTCAAGATTATGAGAGCTTTTTATTAGTATTCAAGCTTACACCATGTGTAACGTTGTAGACCTGACAAAGGAGCAGCTGCGAAGGCCTCCCGACAGCTACTCTTTTCGACCACATTAAGGTCGGAGGGTACAATACTATGCTAGAGGAGCTTCGCAGCATTGGAGTGAGAGTAACCAATTGGACTCTCCTAGGTTATCTGAGCCCGCCCATTATTGTAACAACACGAAGGGAGCCATCTTAAGGCCTCAGGATAAAGGCTAGCACTGTCTCGTGGATTTACACAACCAACGGGACCGGAGATGGCATATATTTTTTCGGATAATCTGCATGTTCAGTCCGAACATGGATTCTTATAATATCCTTCCATGATCCATCATCATCGTCAGGACAAATTGAGAGAACTCCTGCAAACAGAGAATGATGCTTAGCAACCATGCACAAGACATATACAAGCGTCTACAACAAAAGTGCACAAAATGGCCTACCTATGTCAAAGAGCAAAGGAGAATACCCAAGAAACATCGATCATCTACATTGTCCAGAAGAAGAAAAAAGCTGAGCAAAGGCATGTATACTCCCTTTTTCCAAATGCTATCCTATTTATAGGCTTCTTCGACCACGAGGTCCTGAAGAAGCGGTCCAAATTCTCAGAAGATTGATGACTTGTTCCCTGCTCTAATCAGAGTTCGAAGCATCATAATTCACCCGTATGAAGGAAGCTATTCTCAGAAACCAATAAAAATAGTGGCAGTTCAGATTTAGTCTTATCCTCGGAAATTGAAATCCTGGGTCATCCTACAGGGTCCCCCAGACCCGTTCTCTCACTAAGGCGGTACTCTGCTAGTGCACATCCTTCTCCTCTGAAGTCTCTGACCATCTTCTCCTCCGCTCTGGACCTTACTCAAGCCTGGTCATGCTACTACTGTTGAAAGCATTTTCGAAGACCCCTTCGAAAAACTTTGAAGGGGGTTTTGTAGAAGCATAAAAAATCTCCAAGTCCACATCCTATGCCAGCGGAAAAGCAACTCCAAGATATTTTTGCGAGAGTCCTAAGCCCAATAGACTCTAGCGGAAGACTCAGTGCCACAACACCCACAGAAGACTCAGTCTACATCATCTTCGCGAAAGACCCCAGCCGATACCCTTCAAAAGAAGGAAAAAGGAAACCCATCATGTCATATCTACGTGATAGGCTATCAAGTCACCATATGTTGTAGGCGTCGTGTCACATCAAGCGCATAGACCATTAGTTGGCCACATCAGCCATAAACAACTGGATTTTTCTTCTTACAACGTAGTTTACTTCCACGAGTCTTCCATCCGTGAAAAGGAGTTAAGCGCCCCCCTATCTGTCGTACCGGAACATCTAAAGCTCCTCGACTCCTATGATGCCATATCCCCATAAATCTTGTACCTCCTGCGACTCCATAAAGTCCATGTCTTCCATATCCATGAGGTCCATGTCTCCCACAACTCTCGTCAACTGATAATTACATGGGGATGTGGTCTATCCAGTTACCCCATGACCACTACCCCTCCGCCAAGAGTTCTAGCCCAACCTGTTTGCAAGAAAAAGTTTATACGAAACTTTTGTGTTACAAACTATTGAAAAGAAAGAAAAGTACAAAAAGATCCTAAACAAGAATCTAAGTATAATTAATTCTGGGAAAGTATAGCTGTAGAGATCTGATCTGCGGACGATCACTTTACTCTTTGGACCACTCGACGATGAAGAAATGCACACGACGACGGTGAACTGCACACGAAGACAAAGAAATATAGGAAATACTGTGAACAACTTAGAGAGTTGAACAATAAGAAAGCTCTGGTGCAACGGCACGAGAAGCTTCTTTTTCTCTCACTATGCTCTTTAATTTCAAAGACTTAAAAATTCTATCCCCTTTCTCTCTATCTGTCTGTGTGTGCTCCTTTCTGTGTGTGTTCTATAGGTAGCCTCTTTACTGTGTGTAGGTAGCCTCCTCAGATGGATGTCTATGTAATGGTTGCACAGAACTTGTATTTATAGAGTTTAGGAGGAGTTATGAGAGTATGCATTCACTTTGGACAGTTAACACTGTTTTACCATTGTGCGCGCACTTTGGTGGATTAACACCCCACGTTCTGTATGAGTGGGTGCACAATTTGCTGCATGCTTGACACATAGCTTCCAATATGAGGAAAGCATAGGTCGTGGGGACAATTATTTGTACACTTTTTACGAAAAGTACGATATGTAAGATACACACTCATAACTGCTCACTGTTGGTTAGGATAATATGCGCACTTTAAAAGTCGTCTGGAGATTGGCACATTTTTGGTAAGATTGGCACTGGGCACAGTTTTGAGGGAGTTGGCACTACGACGCATTTTTAAGGGAGTTGGTACTACGTCGCACTTTTGACGGAGATGGCATGGTGGCACATTTTTGAGGGAGTTGGCACAATGGCGCATTTTTGAGGGAGTTGGCACTAGGGCACATTTTTGAAGAAATTGGCAGTGCGACGCACTTTTGAAGGAATGGCATTGCGGCGTACTTTTGAAGAGAATAACACAACGACACACTTTTGAAGGAGTTGGCACAGTGGTGCACTTTTGAAGAGATTGGCACCGTGGTGTACTTTTGAAGGAGTTTGACATAGCGACGCACTTTTGAAGAGAATGGCACAACGATGCACTTTTGAAGGAAAGGCACAACGGCTGGGTCACTAAACGACAACATGTGTCTACGTTTCACAGCTCCGCTGTAATAATGACTTATGACTCTTCGATTTCTGCATCTGTCAGCTTTCGGTCAGCTGCATTAAATATTGAGAGAGGGAAGATCGTTTATATGCCAGCTTTCGTAACATTAAGAAAGTGTGCTACTTTTCTGCTCTCTGAATAGTGTGCCATCTTCTGAAATTAATAAAAAGTGCACCAAAGTAAGAAAGTTCGCGTCTTTTCTATAGAAAGTGCACCGTTCTTCTACTTGTTGGATTTATTTGTAAAAAATTGTGCCATCTATATGAGGTGCACTTTTTATACTTTTAGAAGACCCCATTCAAAGTTTTTGAATTCGTTCAGATGAATTCAAAATTACTTTTATTAGAAGCATAAAAGTTGTTGAGATATTTCTGCACGCGCACTCTGGACAGAATCCTAATAGATTTGTTGACGTGGCTTACATGCACGTATCTTTGGCCTACTTTTTGGTTTTGATGCGGTCTTTGAGGAGACGCAAGAGACTTTTTCGGAGATGCGTGCAGCTTTTCAGGAATAATTTTTGAGATCTATGCCATACTTGGCATGTCTTTTCATACAAATAGGAGCAAAACTTTGCCAACATTCTCAAAGTTGTCTCTTTCTTGTTGCGAGACTTGAGCATGGCCGCCGTTAAGTGTGAGCCTACAAAAATATTCGTAGTAGTGTGGCTCCATCGACTTTGCTGTCCGCAGAGAAGATGCAAGAGGAGTCACTTCTCAACGATGGGTGGAAGACTCGTCAGGAGATCGTTGCCGCTGAGCTCTTTGTGTGATAGAGCATGGAAGGATATCATAGGCTTCGTCATTCGTGTTGAACTAACAAATTATGTCACGCCCCAGTCCCAAAATACGTAGGACTAGGAACACGTAAGCATGCCAGCCATATGTATATGGCAACTCCAATATATGGATACCATAATACACATGTAAGCTGTAATATGAATATAAACTCACATATGGTATATATATATAGTGTCATAAGTCGCAGATATACTAATCTCATCCACACAACAAGTCATAGAAAAGAAATAACTTACTAGAATAATGAGTCTGAATAATCCAAAATAATAGTCGGGTGGAGACAAATCCACTACCAAAGACTATATCCAAAACTAAAATGAGAGAGAAGAGTAAAATCTCCAATATAAATAAGATAATGATATAAAGGTATCAGCGAAGCGATCCATCGCTAGAGATAATCAAAGATGCTCAGAAGGTAAGACCTCCTCGGAAGAGATAAGTAGTAAGTCCTGATCCGTGTTCCTGCGAATAGTCATGAACATCTACACCTGGAAAGGGACCAGGTCCTCAGAGGGACGTAACAAGATACATAGAAGCATGCCAATTTGAATACAGTAAACATGCATAATGTTTGAAAATAATAAGTACGCTGTACAAGACAATCTATATGAATGCAAATGAAGATAAATTTTTGACGTATGGGCAAGGGTAGGCTACTCGATCTAAATCTCACAACTCACGCACATGTCAGGAATATCATCAGCCGACATACCATAGGGGTAGCGACCCTCGTGACACTACCAATCGACATACCGCGGGGGTAGCGACCATCGGACACGACTACCATAGTGCGTGCTAGATACTACGGTTTACCAGAGTGGTTAAAGCCCATACGCCTACTGATTGTCCTCTCATGATACTAAGTGTCAAGTGTGTGTTAACATATCTAATATATAGTAATGACTGAAAGAAACTACATATGCGATAAATATACAGAAATATAATAAGCATGCAAAGTACTATAAATAATTTGGCAAGATATCTTGCCTGGTAAGGAAGCTGCAAAGTGTAACGTCCAGGAGTCAAGCACATAGGATCAGAAGCCATAGCATCAGGATGAACGTCTCCGGATGCTGAAATAAATATCACCAACATTCCCAGAATAATCGAGATAGCTAGAAAATACTAACCTTTCGTCCAATTTAGACACATGAGCAAAACGGTAATTTCGGATCAAAGCGGGGTCCACATGTGGCCTACTTTGTACCAAAAAGTGTGCCAGGGGTAAAGGTCTCTAAAAGGGACAAATTATAGGTCAAACCAATTCTAAACGTCAATGCGAACTCAACGGTACGTCCAATTTTGGATTTCGGTGAGCCGAACACAAATTTGCCCAAAAAGTCAACCGTAGGGCCCGCAAATAGGCGGCTTGGTCAACTATCTTAGAATCATGTGAAACTTGGGTCACAGGACCAGCGTGATACCACGAATCCAATGTCGCAAGTTTTGTCGTATTCTGACGAACGTACACTAAATGATGCAGTGTTTTGCAAAAGTCACGATACGGAGAATTTTTACGGATATATGTTGATTTCGACGCGCACACATGTCCAAATCAGTTTTTGCGAAAGCCCACACGTCCAAATATACAATATGTGCCTTTCATTGTAATTGGTACGCGATGAGGCGATCCCGTTTGGCGGAGCGCGCTCTGTATCATAATTTTTAATATTTTAAAAGTCAAGTTTTGGGTCAATTTGGAGGTTGAATAATTTTACACATGGAACAAATTAACAAAAACTAAAAGAACATAAAATTTTTCGATTATATGGAGAAGAAAAACTCTTTTAATAGTTTTCAAAAATATTGGACAAGTTGACGGCAAATTGGGTGAACATGGAATTTTGGTGTTAAAATTCTGAACTGTTTTGGTCAGTTTTTCGGTCATTTTTTGGTCGATTTTTCGACCAATCCGGGACACAAAAACTCGTGCCGCTTGAACGAAAATCCTAGAGGGTCACGTTGTGAGCGTATACAAATAAACCGTACGTAAAAAGGACAAGAGATGAGAGAGTTATATCACCTTGAAGATAGGTACTCGGACTGTGCACTGCGCGCACACACGCGGACGGCGGCTGCGGCTCTGCACGACGACGCTGGTCGGCGGGGGTCGACGTCCGCCGGTGGTCGGTCGCCGGGGTCGAGCTAGGGTTAGGGTTTGGGGATTTTAGTTAGGGTTTTATCAATAGTATATATATATATATATATATATATATATATATATATATATATATATATATATATATAGGAGATGAAAAGGGGTGGGGGAAGAAACACTCGCGGGGGGGATTAGAGTTTAATATTGCTGTTGTTAGTTTTTTTTTTTTTTAGGTTAAGTTATATATATATATATATATATATATATATATATTTCTTTTCTTTTCTTCTTCTTTTCTTTTCTTTTTCTTTTTTCTTTTTCTTTTTCTTTTTCTTTTTCTTTTTCTTTTTCTTTTTCTTTTTCTTTTTCATTTCTCTTTTCTTTTCTATTATTCTTATTATTACTAATAATACTATAATTATCATTATTATTATTAACATTATTATTTCTAATAATAATAATAATAATAATAATAATATCGTTATTATTATTATTATTGTTATTATTATTATTTCTAACACTTATTATTATTATTAGTATATTTATTATAACTATTATTAATTACTATTTGTTTATACATGTATATATGGTATCAAAATTTTAGGAAAATTTATTAGTACATCTAAAATTTTATCATCTTTCTACAACAATTTTTTTTACATAAAATAAAATAAGATAAAATAATAGTTTGCTCCACAATTTCTAGATGAATAGCTACCTAAAAAATTAATTAATTAAATTTATATTTTCTAATATACTACGAAATAATTAATAATTCAATTAAATAATTAATTAAATAATTTCTAGGGTTTTAAAATTAGGGGTTTTACATTCTATCCAACTTACAAAAATTTTGTCCTCGAAATTGACACTAACCCATATTCATAATAAATCACTATAGCTATTACACTTTATTTCTATCTAGCAATGATTCCTAAAGGTCATGGTCTGTCATTCTAACACTTCTCATTTATTGTCCATACACTATTCTATTCTAACTCATCTACACTACCCAACTTACAAGAATTATACTAGTAGTCAAAGTCTCTTGAGGCTATTGTCTAGTTTGTAGGACAAAATTATTTATTGGGTCGAGTATCTTGGGATACCTGTCTGGAATCTCATAACTATGATTTTTTTTTGTAACCGTCAAGTATCGTAGTCAAATACTGCCATGCCACCTGACCAGTATGTCTGCAAATACTTCGACTACTTTACTATAATGGTCTAGCTGCAGCTATCGCTACCTCGCCAATAATTTATCATAGTCATCAGTTCATAACAAGTGCCTTCAACTCCTTCCCTAAGCTTAGTATAAGTTTTTGGATAACAGTTAAGGTCTTGACTAACTTATAAAACTATTAGAAGTAAGTACTAATTTAACAATCCAACTAATTAACGTTTAGACTAAGGGATGCTATACATGATTTTAAAATAATAAAAGGATACAGATATTGCTATAGTGCATATACATAAGGATTATCATTATGAACTTATCTTTTAGTTATTAATCATTTACTAAACCATTTATATTTTTTAACTAACAAAATAAGGGTGAGGTTGAAGTAATTCAAATAATTCATAATGGCACGAAAGGATACGACTATGATAGGAAGAGTTAAGCACGAGATAAGGAATGGATAGAGAAGAGAAGATGAGCCACCCAAGGGGGCGAGAGAGTGATAGAAAGAGAATACTACTACTGCTACGCGTGTCATCCATTAGCTTCGTGGATATGCCATCTAGTTAGGATATCAACATATCCTCATAACTGCTAAACTATCTTATATATAATTCTATGTCTACTATGCACCTAAGATCTTATGTCACAATGGGGTCATGAGTATACAATTACAAATATAACTAAAAGGTCGTACCTGTATCTATGGCTTCATGTGCCTGTGCTCCTATATTTGTCATTGTGAGTGCTCGGCCTATGGGGTATATCTGGTACTATTCGTGTATCAAAATTATACTAAGCACGAACGTTCGTCTTTCCGAAATAGGGGAAGACGGAAAACAACAATAAAGAATTCAAGGAGGAGGTGATAGAATACAAGTACGGGATTCAAAGGGATTAGAGAATTCGAAAGGGAGTTGCCAAGGCAGTTGTGGATTAAAATCTTATTTTGGTAAATTTCTATATGCATGTTCATATCAGAACAGTTATGTACCTGACATGATATGCTCTGACCAGTCTAGAGGGCAAGTATAGTCGTCTAACAAGTTGAGTCAACTATATCTCAATCCACATAAAGTAGTGATACGAAGAGCGAACCAAGCGCACTACGGTTGATCAGACCATAATACACTGATTCTGATTTAGATATTGTATTAGTGTGGGCCCCTAATAATACATATGTCATGAACAAGCTCAATAAAAGAATAAGCTTACAAAACTAGGCTATAATAGCAGCATAAGTCGAGGTAGTAAAAAAATATAAGTACGCTTGATCATGATGAAGGAAGGTACAGAATAATTTAAGTTCACCAAGAAGATCGGTGTTGTGCCTCTACAGTTGCCATACTAATTTCTTGTCTAAGTCTAAAGTCAACCAAATGGGTGTATGGGCCTCTAAGTTCTACAGTCTAGATAAACACTAAAGTTCTATAGTCTAGATAAACACTATCTTCTTATACAAGCCCATAGTTGGTGTCATTCATTTATATTTCATTAATTTGTCAGAAGGACTATGTGATACTAGGTTATGAGGCATACTATCAAACTTACATAGATTTAACTAATAGTGTTATTAAATACTAGAGTGTATATACCTGGTACAAGGCACCTTCGTAACCCCTATCAAGAACGAAAGAAAAGAGAAGATTGACTTTGAGAATGGATCAAGCAAGATGCAATGCAAGCAATCAAATAAGAATGTAGAACAAAATCAAGGGAGGTGATAATTAAGTGGATAAGATCCTATATTCTAATCCTATGCGCAGGCTTGCTCGGTACAGTAATGTAATCGAGACAATATGCTCTCGACCTGCATTGGCTACCACAAAAATATATCATGCCCCAGTCCCAAAATACGTAGGACTAGGAACACGTAAGCATGCCAGCCGTATGTATATGACAACTCTAATATATGGATACCATAATACACACATACGCTGTAATATGAATATAAACTCACATGTGGTATATATATAGTGTCACAAGTCGCAGATATACTAATCTCATCCACACAACAAGTCATAGAAAAGAAATAACTGACTAGAATAATGAGTCTGAATAATCCAAAATAATAGTCGGGTGGAGACAAATCCACTACCAAAGACTATATCCAAAACTAAAATGAGAGAGAAGAGTAAAATCTCTAATATAAATAAGATGATGATATAAAGGTATCAGCGAAGCGATCCATAGCTAGAGATAATCAAAGATGCTCAGAAGGTAAGACCTCCTCGGAAGAGATAAGTAGTAAGTCCTGATCCGTGCTCCTGCGAATAATCATTAACATCAACACCTGGAAAGGGACCAGGTCCTCAGAGGGACGTAACAAGATACATAGAAGCATGCTAATTTGAATACAGTAAACATGCATAATATTTAAAAATATATAAGTATGCTGTACAAGACAATCTATATGAATGCAAATAAGGACAAATTTTTGATGTATGGGCAAGGGTAGGCTACTTGATCTAAATCTCACAACTCACACACACGTCAGGAACATCATCAGCCGATATACCGTGGGGGTAGCGACCCTTGTGACACCGTCAATCGATATACCGTGAGGGTAGTGACCATCGGACACGACTACCATAGTGCGTGCTAGATACTACGGTTTACCAGAGTGGTTAAAGCCCATACGCTTACTGATTGTCCTCTCATGATACTAAGTGTCAAGTGTGAGTCAACATATCTAATATATAGTAATGACTGAAAGAAACTACATATACAATGAATATACAGAAATGCAATGAATATACAAAAATATAATAAGCATGCAAAGTACTGTAAATAATTTGGCAAGGTATCTTGCCTGGTAAGGAAGCTGCAAAGTGTAACGTCCAGGAGTCAACCACATAGGATCAGAAGCTAGGGCATCAGGATGAACATCTCTGGATGCTGAAATAAACATCACCAATGTTCCCAGAATCAGCAAGATAGCTAAAAATACTACCCTTTCGTCCAATTTGGACACAAGGGCAAAACGATAATTTTGGGTCAAAGCGGGGTCCACATGTGGCCCACTTTGCACCGAAAAGCGTGCCAGGGATAAGGGTCTCTAAAAAGGACAAATTATAGGTCAAACCAATTCTAGACGTCAATATGAACTCAACGGTACGTCCAATTTTAGATTCCAGTGAGCGGAACACAAATTCACCCAAAAAAGTCAACCGTAGGGCCCGCAAATAGGCGGCTTGGTTAACTATCTCAGAATCACGTGAAACTTGGGTCACAGGACCAACGTGATACCACGAATCCAATGACGTAAGTTTTGTCGCGTTCTGACGAGCGTACACTAAATGGTGCAGTATTTTACAAAAGTCGTGATACGGGGAATTTTTTCGGATACATGTTGATTCCGACGCGCACACACGTCCAAATCAGTTTTCGCGAAAGCCCACATGTCCAAATATACCATACGCGCCTTTCGGTGCAATTGGTATGCGACGAGACGGTCCCGTTTGGTGGAGCGTGCTCCGTATCATAATTTTCAATATTTTAAAAGTCAAGTTTTGGGTCAATTTGGAGGTTGAATAATTTTACACATGGAACAAATTAACAAAAACTAAAAGAACAGAAAAATTCTCGGTTATATGGAGAAGAAAAACTCTTTTAATATTTTTCGAAAATATTGAACAGGTTGACGGCAAATTGGGTGTGAACATGCAGTTTTAGTGTTAAAATTCTGAACTGTTTTGGTCAGTTTTTCGGTCGATTTTTCGACCAATCCGGGACACTAAAACTCGTGCCGCTTGAACGAAAATCCTAGAGGGTCACGTTGTGAGCGTATACAAATAAACCGCAAGTAAAAAGGATGAGAGATGAGAGAGAGTTATATCACCTTGAAGATGGGGACTCGGACTGTGCACTTCGCGCACACACGTGGACGCGGACGGTGGCGGCGCTGGTTGGCGGGGGGTCGACGTCCGCCGGAGGTTGGTCACCGGGGTTGAGCTAGGGTTAGGGTTTGGGGATTTGAGTTAGGGTTTTATCAATAGTATATATATATATATATATATATATATATATATATATATATATATATAGGAGATGAAAAGTGGTAGAGGAAGAAACACTCGCGGGGGGGATTAGAGTTTACTGCTGCTACTGTTAGTTTTTTTTTTAGGTTAAGTTATATATATATATATATATATATATATATATATATATATATATATATATATATATTTCTTTTCTTTTCTTTTCTTCTTCTTTTCTTTTATTTTTCTTTTTTATTTCTCTTTTCTTTTCTATTATTCTTATTATTACTAATAATACTATAATTATCATTATCATTATTAACATTATTATTACTAATAATAATAATAATAATATCATTATTATTACTACTACTAATAATAATAATATCATTATTATTATTATTATTATTATTATTATTATTATTATTATTATTATTATTACTTCTAACACTTATTATTATTATTAGTATATTTATTATAACTATTATTAATTACTATTTGTTTATACATGTATATATGGTATCAAAATTTCAGGAAAATTTATTAGTACATCTAAAATTCTATCATTTTTCTACAATAATTTTTTTTACCTAAAATAAAATAAGATAAAATAATAGTTTGCTCCACAATTTCTAGATAAATAGCTACCTAGAAAATTAATTAAGTAAATATATATTTTCTAATATACTACAAAATAATTAATAATTCAATTAAATAATTAATTAAATAATTTTTAGGGTTTTAAAATTAGGGGTTTTATAAATTATCTAGAAGACTGTTCGTTGTCTTCAAACCCAGATCGCTGGAATCACTCTCTTAATATGGCCCGTATGCTGATTACAGGATTGGGATTGGAACCCCAACCGAGACTTCTTGTGGTGGCGCTGGATGGCGATAGCAGAACAGCTTTAGTTTGGCTCGCCATGTCTTTCATCTAGTCCAGACAGAAATGGGGCCGTGCTAATTTAAACAGGCCCAGTCCTGTATGGCATCCTCGCCCACAACATGAATTTTTTTGTTCATGTACCGTGGTTTGTACTGAGGAGCATATTTCTTCTACGCCTCAGTTCATCTGCATCGAGAGCAGATGACATACAAATATGGGGATAGCTCTATGATAAATTCCCATCATATGAAAATCCAGATGAAATAGATTTCCATATGTATAATCATAATTTTTAGAATAAAAATCTAGGTATGATATTTCTCCATCATATGTAATCATGATTAAGCTACAATAAAATTTTAGCTTTGACTTCATTGTGCTGTATGCGTGTTGTTGACTGAAGGCTTGGGTCAAAATATGCCAGAAGAGACTGAATATGTTGACTTTTCCCTGTCATCCCACTGATACGTGCATAAATATGTTTTTAGAGAAAACTAGATTTATGCGCACTATACGGTTTGTCACACGCACGTTTGCAACTTGTCTGGCCTTGCATAGTATGCAATATTTTCTGTCAATCAGACAAATGCACGCACATAAGAATTCTCGGATTAACATACAAAACAGTTTTATGTTTTGCATTTTGCTCTTCGCTTGAGAAACAAACTATTGCTCCCTTTATAATTTGTGTATGGGAACATGAACTATCATCTTCCTTCATGAACTTGTATTATCCTTTCCTTATTTTCTATCAATAAAAAATTTTGTTTTACCTTAGTGATACTGTAAACCCCCTCACCCAAAATTAGGGCTACTTGGCTTAGATAGTGAAATTATGGCTAGTTTGAACCAATTTGAATTAGAACGCGGCATTTATTTAATTATGTATTAATTTATATCGCGTAGCGCACATTACCGTTGCTTCTATAATTGGAGCACCTCACTAGCCATTGCCTTCCAACAAACTTCACAACCTCAACCTAGGCATGCCCGCCTACTATTTTAACTCTTGTACAACTTATAATATTGCTCCTTGGTGCTACATTTTAGCCGCACAATAAACGTCGCGGACGTTATTTCTTAATTCGAAATAATTTCCAATTCTGTACCCTTGTGCGTCCCAATCAAAATTGGAGACACAATCTTGTCCGTCCTGTGCATCTCAAATTTTATTAATATTCTACACTGTCCCCTCTACGTCCCAGACCCTTTGTTCCGCCTATTTTGTATTTTCCTGTGCTCCTAATTAATTCTAGAACATCGTGCGCGTTCCGATTTAATTAATTAAATCCAATTTCTGCCTTTGCGCAATTTTCTAATTATTGGGGGGGTTTTTTATGCAAAAATGCATTTAGGTGTCCCCACCATTGGACAATTCATGAAGAAACTCAATTTTCCCTTCACATGGATTTTTTCATAATTTTTTGGATGTGCAAGCGCGCAACATCGTCCTCCTATTTTAATCCAACCCTTATAATTAAATAATTGTAATTTCTAGCCCATCACCCTCATGCAAGCCCAAGGCCCATACTAAGGAGAGAATTGACCAAAGTCAAAAATATTCCTAGGTCAAACCAACCCCATCACATGTATATAAATACAATATTTTTTCTCCTTTTTTTCTTCATTGATTCCAAAACCTAAATTCCAAAGCAGCCGACCCCCCTTACTTTACTGTTCATCATCCCCTACCCCTCTGCCGACGCCGGAGCTCCACCGGTGCACCCCGTCTCAACCCACCGGCACTGTCGACCTCCTTCCTCTATTCTTCCTCGACTCCACCCGCTGTACTCCGAGCCGCCGCGCCTGACTGTGTGCGCCGAGACGACCGTCTGGCCGCTGCTGACCCCGACTCGCCGGAAGTCATCTCCCCTCCTTCTCCACCTGCACGTCGGCCAGAGACCCTCGACTTCGAGCACCCTCGACAAAACACCACCGCCGCCATTGCCATCTCGTCGAGTTCTCCCCGCTGGAGCTGCTCGCAGCCCGCTCCCTGTTCCTCCCCCTTCTCGGCCGGAGCCCGACCCTCGGAGCAGCCGAGAGAACTGTCAGCACCCCGCTGCACCACCACTGGCCGACCCCCGAATTCCCTCATCCCTCAGCCTCTTCTCCGGCAATATCTCCGCCAACCCCATCGAGGACCAGCAACACTACGACCCTGGCCTTCTTCTCCTTCTGACCGAAATCCTCTTCCCTGTCCTCTCCTTCCTCCCGGAGCACGATCCAGCTCCGGCCTGAACATTTCCCTCCTCCCTGTGCCTGTCCTCCTCCGGCCGGACACCACCCCCTCGCTGGCCGGAGGTCAGCAGCCACCACCAACTCATCATCATCACATTATCATCATCATCGCCATTGACGTTTTAGTTATCATTATCAAACCATCATCATTCTATCACCCTCATCATCCTCATCTCACCATCATCCCATGCATCATCATCCATATCATCCTAGTCTCCATCCCTGTCATCGTCCTCGTCACACCATCATCCTCGTTATCATTATTAGCATCGCATCTTCGTCATCTCACCATCAATCCATTATCATCACCGCTGTAGTCGTAATCATCATCAGCACTGTCGTCCTCACCATCATCGTCGTCAACCCCACCGTCGTACCCTTGCGCATACCCGAGGTACGAACCTGTCCATCTTCCTCTTTTATATGTGCTTGTGTGTATGCCAGTAGGATATTAGTATTGCTTATTGGTTGTTAGTTGACACCAGGTCCTGAGTCGGTGAACCCTCATGCGTGTACGTATATGTACGCATACACGTATATTACCCATTGATATACATTTATATAGATACTTAGTATATGTATTCAAGTGGTAGGAATAATTGGGTGTTATATAGAAATATATATATACATGATATGTACATAAATTGTAAATAATTAAATAATATGCTGACTATACATAATTGGACTATACGACCCTAGGACACCGTGAACCGTCCTGAACTTGCCCTGACCATGTTGACCCTAAGAACTTATGAATTGCCTGCCTTGCGTACCTTAACGTACTGGCCTAGACACATGTTATTTTGACGACTGACTGTGCTACAATATTTAATTTAGGACACCCGCATAATTCAACGAGTAATTGACCGTATTAGATGACTAGTGTTACCCCTAGTATACCCCCTGTGTAAACTCCCTAGACCAGATTTCAGTATTTTAATATTATTTTTAGTTAATTAGAATTAGTGCAACTTTTTAAATTTATTTATTATATATTCTATTGATTGTGCACCTGTTTATTACACAATAAATTAGGGCACCACACTAGCTGTTAACCCTAAACTAATTTCACATCCCTGTCCTAGACTTGCTAGACTACATTTTCTGTATTTTTAGCAACTCCCAGAAACCTCGTTTTGTGCTTCGTTTTAGTCGCACAAATATCGTTACAAACGTACGTATTTAATCCCTATTTAATTTTCTGCTCTTCACCCACCTCTGTACCCTAGAGATTTGAGGACCAGTAGGCACCTGTTTTGCCCAACCAAAAATACGATAATATTCTACACTAATTGTATTACAATTATCGTATTGACACCGTAGAAAAATTATGACCCTAACTGCCCTTAAATAATTAGTGAACACCGTGCGCAGTATTTATTAAATAATAAATACGGTGACCCGTATCACCTAAGAAATCAGACCCTGCATCTGCCCAGACTCACCCCACACGGTTTAAAATATTCTCCCCAGCATTTCCCCTCAATTCTGTGAATTTTGGTAATTTTTAGAACCAGGTGATTTTTCAGACAAATTGCATAATTGCGCAATTTCCCAATTTCTGGACTTTTATGCAAATTATGAAAAGTTAGGGTTTTTATGCAAAATGCATGTTAGATGGCATTACCCTATTGGCTAGACAATAGGTGGCATGGGACCCACAGAAAAATCTGCTGAAAATATCCCAAAAATCTAAATTTACCAAAATACCCACAAAGTTCTACTTATTTACCAAATTGCCATTGACCTATTCCTATATAAACCCTAACACACACCCCCCTCTCTCATCCCCACTCCCTCACAGCCACCACCGGCCACCGCCTCCGACCCAACTCCGGCACAACCTTCGCCTCGACCCCCTCTTCCCTCCGGCCAAGCCTCGCCGCCTGAGCCGCCCTGCTCCGCCGTGGAGAGCCTTCGCAACCACCACCACTCCCACACTGCCACAGCAGCTCCCCGACCTCCGACCGCCCACCACCGCCACCCTAGCCGTCGCCGACCACCGCCACCATCCCCACTCGCTCCGCCTCGACCTCCTCCACCGTCCTGACCTATTCCCACCGCCCCACGACACCCTCCGCCGCCGGCAGCTCCCCCGCAACCACCACCGCCTCACTCTGCCACCTTCCCCAAAGCCACCCCGACCATCCCCTACCGCCACTCCGGCCATCCCTAACCTCCGCCACCACCACCAGGGCCTTCGTCTCGACCCCCTCCTCCGCCCTGACCGCCTGTACCGCCGCCCCCGCCACCGCACGCGGCGCTGCAGCTGCCGCAAGTTGCTGCTGCTGCTGCTGCAGGCGACTCTCCGGCCGCCTCCGGCCATCTCCGCCGCCGTCCTCCTGCCGTCGACGACCAGTGGACCCCACCTGTCAGTAGGTAAATTACTAAACCCTAAAATATATGTATTTACATATATATCCCTATATGTATATATATGTATCTATATAGGTATATTAATATGTATTTCTATGTATATGTATATATATATGTTTATACAAATATATTATATATATTATAAATTATTATATACTGTATAAATACAGTATATTTATACTGTATATTGTATATTATTATTATAATTTTATTATATATGTATGTATATATTTATGTATATATACATAGATATATTTCTATAATTATTCATATATACTTATATATATGTATATTAAGTATAAATATCTACTATATATATATTTACATATTATGTAAATATATATTATATTATAGTATTATATATATGTATATTCATATGTATATAGTATATTATATGCATTTATTTCTGTTTCCTATACATATATATCTATATATAGTATATATAAATATATGTCTACATATATTTATATATATATATAGTTATATAAAATATGTATACTATATGTAATAATATAAACATATTATTTATATGTTATATTTATACTATGATTATTATTAATAAAAATTACAGCTTATATTTATATTATATATGTATGCTTCCAATTTTTGTACTGTCTTTAAATTCATTATATATATTGTTACATATAACAGTGGTCACATATAGACCCTGATATTATTAAATATAATATTTGCTGGATAGTACAGTATTTATATATGTATTTATATTTCTGCACTGTCAATTCATTTTATATATATATACATCAGTGGATATACCCTGATTATTATTTATTATATATATATCTCAGTGGATATACCCTGACTACTATATTTTTATATATTAAATATTATATTACTATATATAAACATTGGATATACCCTGCTATTATATAAATTTACATTCCTGCATTCTCTTTTCTGTATATGTATGCTATATATATACTACTACTACATACTATATCTATAAGTATATATATATATATACTATATATATATATATATATATATATATATATATGTGGTGTGTATCCTATATATACATAGGTATATATATACTTTTATATTATACCCTGATAATTCACGAACCTGTATATTTTTTTAACAGAGAATATCTCCAGCACAACCAGTAACCCCTGTCACCAGCAACCTTCAACCTGACTGCGAGATCAGGTTATCGACACTATCAGGGAGTAGGCAAGTATACCTTGCCAAGTTTTTACTGCTTAAATATTAACTGTTAAATGTTCTTATTTAAATTCAATTATTGTCATATGAAACTGCTCCTGAAATTACATATAACAGTATGTATCTGAGATTACCTTGGGTACAGTCAACAGATACGTTGACTTAGGGTAATCAACGTAGTATTTACAGACTTACCAACAACTGTGAGGATATCCTGATATTCTCCTAGACCCTATCACGGGAACACGCAACATGGTTGCAATGCATACTGGGATGCGAGCTGCGTAGTTGACTAGCTACCAGTACGTGTGACCGCATCACGGATTAGAATAATTCAGGAAATATACGACTTGACCTTTAGTTACATTGGGAGGGGAGAACGACTAAAATACGTATGGGACACCCACCTCTTTACCATGTGCCGCACTCGACGGAGTGATACGGATAATATATATATTCATGTGACCATTCTCATCGTAGATGGAAAATTGTATAGTGCCCTTGAACGGGGGCATATGTGGCATATACTAGCCAATCACTACAGATTGGTGAATTACGTCAGCATATGTCTAGCCACACATTTCCCATACGTACTAGGTTGTCTCAAATTGTATTTCACTTAGATGGTTAGCACCCTGTATTTATTTTATTCAATAATTTATTTATTCAGTATTTACATTACATGGCATATTATTTTTCTGTATCTTGTTATGTCCCTCTGAGGACCTGGTTCCCTGCCAGGTTTAGCTGAGATATTCTACCCCACAGTACCTGGACCTGGACGGGAGTCTGGACATGCCTCGGAGACGGAGTTAGAGGAGATACCGTCAGAGTCTACCTGAGTGCACCTGGAGTTGAAGCTACATATTTTGAGGATGTTACGCTAGTTTATCTTATTTCACTCCTGCTTACTTTTGTAGTGGTATTGTTCCTACCTGACTTTATCTGGGTTGTATATGACATTTCAGATTTAGCATCTAATTATATTCAGCACTTTCCCTGTTATTCTTGTGGATGAGATAGATTTACCTGTATTTAGACTTGTAGTAGTTTAGGACAGCGTAGCACATCACTTTGGGTCCATTAAATTGGGTATTCCCTTAGTGACGTGTCAGCTGGCCAATGCTACGTGGCCTAGTTCCGTATATTTTTGGGACTGGGGCGTGACACGGTTTTAGTGGTGGCCCATGCAGGTCGAGTTAATTGCTAGTAACATGATATCATGTTCAGCAAACCTGCAATAGGATAGGAATACTATGTCTCATCCACACTGACTTCATCCATAAATTTTGCATCCTGCTTGATTATCATCTATTAAATCCTTCGTACTTTTCCAAATTTTTTTTATCTTTTACAGAAATATGGACATACCCGGGGAAACTGCGATTGATGGAACTGACCAAGCAACAGACCTCTCGCCAGATGTCCAAGGGACACCAATCCCGAGAGACCAATCTCCGAGAAGGATGCTGGTCAATCCAACAACCTCGTACCTTCACCAGGATCCGACCCAAGAAGCAACACCAGTCCAGCAAGAAGGGCAACCTTCTCAGGCACCAACACTGCAGGCGGAGATACCTTTGCCTCCACCTCCAGTTCTCGCAGCCCTGATGCCACAACTTGAGGAACAATCTCAGATGTTCCAAGCCATATTGCAGGCTCAGTGGCAACAGAATGAAGTCCTGAGACAATTCCTAATGACGGTTCTGGAGAAGACAGCTGCCCCAGTACCAGCCCCTGTCCAACCAGCTAGCACTGTTCGAGGCTTTAGCCGGATGAGCCCGAGAACCTTTAAGGGCAATGAAACTCCGGAAGAGATCTCAGACTGGATCTCCAACACGGAAATACTGCTAGAAGGTTTCCAACTTCACCCCGATCTATGGATAACAGCAGTAAGGACCCTACTCCTCGGTAACGCCCATCACTGGTGGGAATCTATCGAGCGCAGCACCGGCAAGAACCATACTTGGGAACAATTTCTGAAATATTTTAATGCAAAATATTTCCCAGCCAAGGTCAGAGATGAACTGTACTTCCAGTTCCTGCATTTGGAACAAGGGAATATGACCGTCGAAGCCTATGATGCAGAATTCAGTCGACTAAGTCAATTCGGTGCCATCCTAATACCAACCGAGCTGAAGAAGGCCCTAAAGTTCTATCACGGCCTTACCCCCGAACTCCAAGGGTATACTACGGCACAGTCGAGGATTTCATACGAAGAAGTTCTTTCAGAGGCAAGGATACAAGAAGCCATTGGCCGAGAAGCAAGATGTTCAAATCCTACCATACTAGCCAGAGACCAGACTGGAGCAGGAGGACCAATCCGTCACCCAGGAAATCAGACATAACACCAGATGGGGTTATATCAAACCAAGAAATTTTTGACTTGTCACCATTGTGGCAGGAAGGGACATTATGCCAAAAACTGTCGAAGGAAGTATAGACTATGCTTGATATGTGGAGATAATCAGCATAGGGCCAAAGACTGCCCACAACACAGAGAAGCAATACTCCAGCATGGGCAAGGACCAGTAGCACCAGCCCAGAGAATGCAACCCCCTATTAGAGGTCAGCATTCCCCAGCATCTGGAAGATTTCAGAGGGGACCACCCTTAGTCACCCAAGACACGCAGTACTGCCTAGCCAGACAATAAATCGGTAGACAAAGGCACGAGCAGGCCTTTGCACTAGCTGCAGTTGCAGAAGAACTGGAAGGTAAAACCATTTCAGGTATCATTATAGTCGCATTATTACCAGCAAACCGCATTATTTGATTCTAGAGCTACACTATTTTTCGCATCTAGTAGTTTCGTACCCATGCAAATAGCCAGGTTTACCGGAAAAGGCATTGTTCCAGTTACCAACATTACTAAAGCCTGCTAGTAGTCAGGTATAGAAGAGTAATGAGGACGCGATTCTTGGTACTTTCAATACCAAACCTCGACGTTGACTTAGACTTGGACTGGCTAAGCCAAGTACAAATACTATCCTAGACTACAGGAAGAGAAGCGTCATCCTTAGACCACCAAGTTACCCATTCGGATATCAGGACTAAGCAAACACATCTAGGTAAATTGCTAGACGTTGATTGTTAGGCTCAAAACATGTGAATGTAGTAATAGCTGAATACTACAGGTAGTTTCCAAATTAGATTTGATATACATGACTTATTAGGGTAGTCAGTAACTTCTAGTCTTGTGTTTTCACCAATAGATTAATTTCAGCTAGTATCAGGAATAGATCAATTAGATTGAAGGAGAGAGGGTAGACAGATGTTAGTCTTGAGAAAAACATCAGAAAAACTACCAATAATATGCGACTTGTTGTAAATCTGGTGATACCCATATAATCTGGATAAAGGGTACACATAGAGTAGAATAGGAAGACATATGTTTTCACCTACCCGAGAAACTATCAGACTTGGAAGAAGTGGAAAACTAAGCTCGAGGTACGTCATACCCTTCGATGTGTTGGAACGCATCAAAGAAGTTGTTTACAAGATAGCATTACCTCAGACATTGGAAGAAGTACATGACGTCTTCCACATATTCCAATTAAAGAGGTACGCTCTGGATACAAGTCATGTGCTTAAATGCGGACAATCTATAGTGTATATTAAGGTTGTAGAACTTAGAAAACCACACCTCTTTTGGGTCAACTAGCAACCTAGACTAGAAGTTAGAGATTATAGAATCTTGTCTTTTTGTGAATTTGAATTGTTTTGTACTTCTCATATCCTAATCTAGCGTACTTATAATTGCTATACTACCTTAAATTATACTCTGCTATTATAGCCTAGTTTTGCAAGCTTATTCTTTATCAAGCTTGTTCATTAAATATGTATTATTGGAGTACTACATTAATACATTTCAGAATCAGTGTATGATGGTCTGATCAACCATAATGCACTTGGTTCACTCTTCGCATAACTACTTTACATGGATTGAGATATATAGTGATTAGTAAACAGATGTACTTACCTCTGCGCATATCGTACCAGCTACATAACTAGGCTAATACGAATATGTGAATAAGGAGTACCAGAATAGCATTTCCATCCACAACTGCCTTGACAATTCCCATTGAATTCTTTAAACGCCTTGAATCTCCATACTTCTAATCCATTACCCCCTTGAACTCTTGATTACTGTTTTTCGTCTTTTCTTATTTTGGAAAGAAGAAACCTCGTATATAGTATAAATATGAAGTGTATTGTTTCCATAGCCATTTCTATAGTTTCTTGGGGAATTACCAAACCCTATTAATAGATTAGATTGCAGTTTAATACTGTTCTTATTTTTAGAATGATTTCTGTTACCTACCTTACGTTGTATTACGTTCCTCTAGTTCATATTGCATGAAAACATCATGCACCAGGCAAATCAACCTGGAAACGTGTAGAGGATATCCGATAATGTTTCCCCCATCTATTTCCAGATCAGGGTATGTCCAAAATATTTCAAATCAAATCTTCAGCTATGTCTATGTCCTCATATGTCCTTAATCAATCTTTCGTTCTCAATATATGTTTGTTTTTATTTCGAGAACAAAATATTCTAAGGAGGGTAGATTGTAAACTCCCTCGACCAGATTTCAGTATTTTAATATTATTTTTAGTTAATTAGAATTAGTGCAACTTTTTAAATTTATTTATTATATATTCTATTGATTGTGCACCTGTTTATTACACAATAAATTAGGGCACCACACTAGCTGTTAACCCTAAACTAATTTCACATTCCTGCCCTAGACTTGCTAGACTACATTTTATGTATTTTTAGCAACTCCCAGAAACCTCGTTTTGTGCTTCGTTTTAGTCGCACAAATATCGTTACAAATGTACGTATTTAATCCCTATTTAATTTTCTGCTCTTTACCCACCTCTGTACCCTAGAGATTTGAGGACCAGTAGGCACCTGTTTTGCCCAACCAAAATTACGATAATATTCTACACTAATTGTATTACAATTATCGTATTGACACCGTAAAAAAATTATGACCCTAACTGCCCTTAAATAATTAGTGAACACCGTGCGCAGTATTTATTAAATAATAAATACGGTGACCCGTATCACCTAAGAAATCAGACCCTGCATCTGCCCAGACTCACCCCACACGGTTTAAAACATTCTCCCCAGCATTTCCCCTCAATTCTGTGAATTTTGATAATTTTTAGAACCAGGTGATTTTTCAGACAAATTGCATAATTGTGCAATTTCCCAATTTCTGGACTTTTATGCAAATTATGAAAAGTTAGGGTTTTTATGCAAAATGCATGTTAGATGGCATTACCCTATTGTCTAGACAATAGGTGGCATGGGACCCACAGAAAAATCTGCTGAAAATATCCCAAAAATCTAAATTTACCAAAATACCCCCAAAGTTTTACTTATTTACCAAATTGCTATTGACCTATTCCTATATAAACCCTAACACACACCCTCCTCTCTCATCCCCACTCCCACACAGCCACCACCGGCCACCGCCTCCGACCCAACTCCGCCACGACCTTCGCCTCGACCCCCTCTTCCCTCCGGCCAAGCCTCGCCGCCTGAGCCGCCCTGCTCCGCCGTGGAGAGCCTTCGCAACCACCACCACTCCCACACTGCCACAGCAGCTCCCCGACCTCCGACCGCCCACCACCGCCACCCTAACCGTCGCCGACCACCGCCACCACCCCCACTCGCTCCGCCTCGACCTCCTCCACCGTCCTGACCTATTCCCACCGCCCCACGACACCCTCCGCCGCCGGCAGCTCCCCCGCAACCACCACCGCCTCACTCTGCCACCTTCCCCGAAGCCACCCCGATCATCCCCTACCGCCACTCCGGCCATCCCTAACCTCCGCCACCACCACCAGGGCCTTCGTCTCGACCCCCTCCTCCGCCCTGACCGCCTGCACCGCCGCCCCCGCCACCGCACGCGGCGCTGCAGCTGCCGCAAGTTGCTGCTGCTGCTGCTGTTGCCGACTGCAGCTGCTGCTGCAGGCGACTTTTCGGCCGCCTCCGGCCATCTCCGCCGCCGTCCTCCTGCCGTCAACGACCAGTGGACCCCACCTGTCAGTAGGTAAATTACTAAACCCTAAAATATATGTATTTACATATATATCCCTATATGTATATATATGTATATATATATGTATATATATAGGTATATTAATATGTATTTCTATGTATATGTATATATATATATGTTTATACAAATATATTATATATATTATAAATTATTATATACTGTATAAATACAGTGTATTTATACAGTATATTGTATATTATTATTATAATTTTATTATATATGTATGTATATATTTATGTATATATACATAGATATATTTCTATAATTATTCATATATACTTATATATATGTATATTAAGTATAAATATCTACTATATATATATTTACATATTATGTAAATATATATTATATTATAGTATTATATATATGTATATTCATATGTATATAGTATATTATATGCATTTATTTCTGTTTCCTATACATATATATCTATATATAGTATATATAAATATATGTCTACATATATTTATATATATATATAGTTATATAAAATATGTATACTATATGTAATAATATAAACATATTATTTATATGTTATATTTATACTATGATTATTATTAATAAAAATTACAGCTTATATTTATATTATATATGTATGCTTCCAATTTTTGTACTGTCTTTAAATTCATTATATATATTGTTACATATAACAGTGGTCACATATAGACCCTGATATTATTAAATATAATATTTGCTGGATAGTACAGCATTTATTCTGCACTGTCAATTCATTTTATATATATATACATCAGTGGATATACCCTGATTATTATTTATTATATATATATCTCAGTGGATATACCCTGACTACTATATTTTTATATATTAAATATTATATTACTATATATAAACATTGGATATACCCTGCTATTATATAAATTTACATTCCTGCATTCTCTTTTCTGTAAATATATGCTATATATATACTACTACTACATACTATATCTATAAGTATATATATATATACTATATATATATATATGTGGTGTGTATCCTATATATACATAGGTATATATATACTTTTATATTATACCCTGATAATTCACGAACTTGTATATTTTTTTAATAAAGAATATCTCCAGCACAACCAGTAACCCCTGTCACCAGCAACCTTAAACCTGACTGCGAGATCAGGTTATCGACACTATCAGGGAGTAGGCAAGTATACCTTGCCAAGTTTTTACTGCTTAAATATTAACTGTTAAATGTTCTTATTTAAATTCAATTATTGTCATATGAAACTGCTCCTGAAATTACATATAACAGTATGTATCTGAGATTGCCTTGGGTACAGTCAACAGATACGTTGACTTAGGGTAATCAACGTAGTATTTACAGACTTACCAACAACTGTGAGGATATCCTGATATTCTCCTAGACCCTATCACGGGAACACGCAACATGGTTGCAATGCATACTGGGATGCGAGCTGCGTAGTTGACTAACTACCAGTACGTGTGACCGCATCACGGATTAGAATAATTCAGGAAATATACGACTTGACCTTTAGTTACATTGGGAGGGAAGAACGACTAAAATACGTATGGGACACCCACCTCTTTACCATGTGCCGCACTCGACGGAGTGATACGGATAATATATATATTCATGTGACCATTCTCATCGTAGATGGAAAATTGTATAGTACCCTTGAACGGGGGCATATGTGGCATATACTAGCCAGTCACTACAGATTGGTGAATTACGTCAGCATATGTCTAGCCACACATTTCCCATACGTACTAGGTTGTCTCAAATTGTATTTCACTTAGATGGTTAGCACCCTGTATTTATTTTATTCAGTAATTTATTTATTCAGTATTTACATTACATGGCATGTCATTTTTCTGTATCTTGTTATGTCCCTCTGAGGACCTGGTTCCCTGCCAGGTTTAGCTGAGACATTCCACCCCACAGTACCTGGACCTGGACGGGAGTCTGGACATGCCTCGGAGACGGAGTTAGAGGAGATGCCGTCAGAGTCTACCTGAGTGCACCTGGAGTTGAAGCTACATATTTTGAGGATGTTACGCTAGTTTATCTTATTTCACTCCTGCTTACTTTTGTAGTAGGATTGTTCCCACCTGACTTTATCTGGGTTGTATATGACATTTCAGATTTAGCATCTAATTATATTCAGCACTTTCCCTGTTATTCTTGTGGATGAGATAGATTTACCTGTATTTAGACTTGTAGTAGTTTAGGACAGCGTAGCACATCACTTTGGGTCCATTAAATTGGGTATTCCCTTAGTGACGTGTCAGCTGGCCAATGCCACGTGGCCTAGTTCCGTATATTTTTGGGACTGGGGCGTGACACCCTGAGTCCAGTATAAATATTGTTGTGTGTGTGCACTAGTGTAATGACTAATATTTTTATTGTATTATATCATATGTACATAGGATATTGGATTTATTCTGCGCGACTTCTAGAGCAGGTTATTGGTACATTGCAGCTTCCTTGCCAGGCAAGTATACCTTGCCATTGTACTGTTATTTTTATTCCATATGTTGCATGCATCTTTATTTTCTGTCTTTTTATATATTTTAACTGTTATATAAAATGTGCGCGACAGTGTCGTCGCGGTATGTTTTTATTTATGTATTTGCATTGACCTTGTTTATGAGACTACCCCATCATCATGTAGCATCTTTAGGTTCATCGGCCGTGACACAGTTGTTACACGAGTTGTGAGTCTCATATAGATCATGGACTGGCGTGCAGGGTTGGCCTCCTGTACGTGTGGGCCGTGCGTTAGGAATAACTGCTGTTAGAAGCTTTGCATGCTAGTAGACTTAGCAGTTATTAGAGGTCTAGGGACATAGCCTATTGTAGTACGGTGGTCCCATCCTTGTCCTTGTTTGGTCGCAGGATTGGGCTAGGGTACTAACAATAGGCTATGAACCAAATTGTGTCATGGATATGACATGCTTAGAGCATGGGGTGGGGAGAACAACAAGTACCGCATTTGAGCTCCTTTACACTTTTCCTTCTGTAACCCGGAAGCTCCGCTGGAGATACGGGCGGTGATGACCCCTTTACTACTTGGCGGGCCTCTGCCGTTCAAAAGACGACATGCCTTTGAGGCCCCTGGTTCTCCGAGAGAGTCATGCCAATCCCAGTTCTCAGCCAGATAGCTCACTTGTTAGAAAGTTGTTCTTAACTGCATTCACTTAGACGGTTAGGCGACCCCTTTGGATATTTATTTCAGTACTTTATTGGCATGTATTTAAGTATCTTGTTATGTCCCTCTGAGGACCTGGTCCGCTGCCAGGTGTACCTGTTCTTGAGTATTTACAGGAGCGCAGATTTGGATGGTTATAGATGCTTCGTGGATATCTTCTCTTCGAGCCGTGATCGACAGCTGGTATACTTATATTGGGCTTGATTGTGTTGTACTCATATTGTATTTACTTTTCTATTTGAGTTGGTAGTAGATTTGTTTCCATCCAACTATCATCCTTAGATACTTCCTATTGAGATCTAGTTTCATAGATACTGGTTATATATTTATATTAATTTTCGTAGATGAGTTCTAGATTATACCCTGTGACTCGTGACATATGTTTATACCACTTGTAGATTTGATGTTCATAATACAGCGTACGTGTGGATTTGGTTTCCATATATTGGAGTTGCCATATCCATGCGGCTGGCATGCTTACGTGTCCTAGTCCTACGTATTTTGGGACTGGGGCGTGACATGTTTTTGTGGTGGCCCATGCAGGTCAAGAGCATATTGTCTCGGTTACGTTACTGTACCGAACAAGCCTGCACCTAGGACTAGAGTATAGGATCTCATCCACAATTGACTATGACTCGTATTTCTTCTAATCTATTTTATTTAAATAATTGCATCCTACTTGATTCATGTACTTCCCTAATAAGTTTCTTGAGTATATATGGCCTTCTGCTAGAATATAGGAACCCCTGTTATTAGGATGATAATTAGAGTAGCACACCTATTAAGAATACAACGAGAATATAGACACACCACTAAGTTTAGAATATCTAGTGAACCCTAGAATTCCTTATCTTTAGAATTGGTTTACCATTACCCCCTGATGTATTACGAAGACTTGAGAGTAGTATAGACACTACTAGAGTTAGTTAGAAGTTTTACCATAATGTTTGACCCTAGTATTGAGGAACCAATGGAGAACCAATATTGAACAGTAGGACTGAACCTAACCCTCATAATTGGATAGTATTATAGAACTATCAAACTTATGTCATTGTCTTGTTATTAGTAGACAGCACCCTAGGAAGCCTAGAGGAATGTAATCAACCCTTTCCCTTGATCATACCCCGAACATGGCAACTAGCATGCCACCCCCTTAGAGAACCATGATGCTATCTAGAGCTCTCTATTTTTGATTTCATAACTTGTCCCCCTGCAACCTTAGCATTCGCTAATTGTGTGACGACTAAATTATGATTCTTCCTTCCTCATCATTTAACTCGTGCCACATAACTCGTATGATTGAAGGCCAAGTAATCTTATTCTATGTTAGGACATATAGTTTGCTAGGGTATAGCTTGGTAATTTAAACTTTGAATTTTGTGCGTGATAGTTAGGATTTGATAGTTTGCGTAGTTCCCTTAGGTTGTGACCTAATGATTACCCCTTAGTTTTAAATCACGAAATTTGTACCCATAGCTCAATACGAGTTAAATCCCTTTTCCTTTAACGGCTAGTAACTCTTCTATCCCTACGATTGACACCTGTTCTATGAGCACTTGACCCTTACCTATATAATGAAATAGGAGACCCTAATAAGAGTTTCTGTTCTATGTACACGTGCAAGGTTATTTTTGTAGGTATCCTTAAGACAATACAATAGTAGTTAAGTTGTTTTAAGTTGGGTAGTATGCCTCACCACCTAGTATCACACAGTCCTCTTAACCCATTGGTGAAGTATAACCAAATAACACCGACTTTAGACTTGCATAAGAAGATAACATTAATTGTATGCTAGCAGTAGACAACAGTGTTAATTCAGACGGTAGAATTTAGAGGTTTATGCCCTATTTGGTCGACTAGCGACTTAGACAAGGAGGTTGTATGACAACTGTAGAGATTGTGTAGTCTTTCTTTATTATTGCTCATTCTGCTTTTGTTTTTATGAATTTGAATTGTTATGAACCTTCTTTCATCATAATCTAGCGTATTCATATTTGCTGTACTACCTTCACTTATGCTGCTATTATAGCCTAGTTTTTTGCAAGCCTATTCTTTATCGAGATTGCTCATGGCATATGTATTATTGGGTGCACATAATGATACAATTGCCTAATCAGAATCAGTGTAATATGGTCTGATCAACCATAGTGCGCTTGGTTCGCCCCCTCGCATAACTACCGTACGTGGATTGAGATATATAATTATTAGTAGACGAATATACTTACCCTTTAGATATGTCTGAGTATATCGTATCTGCTACATAACTGTACCGATGCGAGCATGTGAATAAGAATTACCAAATTATGATTTCAATCCATAACTGTCTTGATAATTCCCATTTGAATTCTTTAAACGCCTTGATCCCGATACTTCTATTCTATTACCTCACCCTTGAACTCTTTATTTTTGATCCCCGTCTTCCCTTAGTTCGGAAAGATGAAACCTCGTGCTTGGTATAAGTTAATACACAGAGAGTACTAGATATACCCCATAGGCCGATCACATACTTGAGGATTATTCTTTTTGTAATTAAGGGCATATCATAGATGATATGTAGGTAAAAAAAAAAACTTTGAGGATTAAATAACATGATTAAATAATTTGGGGCATAGCGTTCTTAGATGCATAGCCTTAGAAGACAGATGGGTAGATTCTAAGTTGGGTAGAAACTGCAATGTTAACTTAAGGAAAATTCTTTAGACTGTAATCAAGTGAGGTTAGATAGAGAAACCCTACCCTAGTTTAATTTCGAGGACGAAATTGTTTTAAGTTGGGTAGATTGTAAACCCCCTCACCCAAAATTAGGGCTACTTGGCTTAGATAGTGAAATTATGGCTAGTTTGAACCAATTTAAATTAGAACGCGGTATTTATTTAATTATGCATTAATTTATATCGCGTAGCGCACATTACCGTTGCTTCTATAATTGGAGCACCTCACTAGCCATTGCCTTCCAATAAACTTCACAACCTCAACCTAGGCATGCCCGCCTACTATTTTGACTCTTGTACAACTTATAATATTGCTCCTTGGTGCTACATTTTAGCCGCACAATAAACTTCACGGACGTTATTTCTTAATTCGAAATAATTTCCAATTCTGTACCCTTGTGCGTCCCAATCGAAATTGGAGACACAATCTTGCCCGTCCTGTGCATCTCAAATTTTATTAATATTCTACACTGTCCCCTCTACGTCCCAGACCCTTTGTTCCGCCTATTTTTATTTTTCTGTGCTCCTAATTAATTCTAGAACATCGTGCGCGTTCCGATTTAATTAATTAAATCCAATTTCTGCCTTTGCGCAATTTTCTAATTGTTGGGGGGGTTTTATGTAAAAATGCATTTAGGTGTCCCTACCATTGGACAATTCATGAAGAAACTCAATTTTCCCTTCACATGGATTTTTCCATGATTTTCTGGATGTGCAAGCGCGCAACATCGTCCTCCTATTTTAATCCAACCCTTGTAATTAAATAATTATAATTTCTAGCCCATCACCCTCATGCAAGCCCAAGGCCCATACCAAGGAGAGAATTGACCAAAGTCAAAAATATTCCTAGGTCAAACCAACCCCCTCACATGTATATAAATACAATATTTTTTCTCCTTCTTTTCTTCGTTGATTCCAAAACCTAAATTCCAAAGCAGCCGACCCCCCCTTACTTTACTGTTCATCATCCCCTACCCCTTTGCCGACGCCGGAGCTCCAACGGTGCACCCTGTCTCAACCCACCGGCACTGTCGACCTCCTTCCTCTATTCTTCCTTGACTCCACACGCTGTACTCTGAGCCGCCGTGCCTGACTGTGTGCGCCGAGACGACCGTCTGGCCGCTGCTGACCCCGACTCGCCGGAAGTCATCTCCCCTCCTTCTCCACCTGCACGTTGGCCAGAGACCCTCGACTTCGAGAGCCCTCGACGAAACACCACCGCCGCCATTGCCATCTCGTCGAGTTCTCCCCGCCGGAGCTGCTCGTAGCCCGCTCCCTATTCCTCCCCCTTCTCGGCCGGAGCCCGATCCTCGGAGCAGCCGAGAGAACTGTCAGCACCCCGCTGCACAACCACTGGCCGACCCCCGACTTCCCTCATCCCTCAGCCTCTTCTCCGGCAATATCTCCGCCAACCCCATCGAGGACCAGCAACACTACGACCCTGGCCTTCTTCTCCTTCTGACCGGAATCCTCTTCCCTGTCCTCTCCTTCCTCCCGGAGCACGATCCAGCTTCGGCCTGAACACTTCCCTCCTCCCTGTGCCTGTCCTCCTCCGGCCGGACACCACCCCCTCGCTGGCCGGAGGTTAGCAACCACCACCAACTCATCATCATCACATTATCATCATCATCGCCATCGACGTTTTAGTTATCATCATCAAACCATTATCATTCCATCACCCTCATCTCACCATTATCCCATGCATCATCATCCATATCATCCTAGTCTCCATCCCTGTCATCGTCCTCGTCACACCATCGTCCTCGTCATCATCATTAGCATCGCATCCTCGTCATCTCACCATCAATCCATTATCATCACCGCTGTAGTCGTAATCATCATCAGCACTGTCGTCCTCACCATCATCGTCGTCAACCCCACCGTCGTACCCTTGCGCATACCCGAGGTACAAACCTGTCCATCTTCCTCTTTTATATGTGCTTGTGTGTATGCTAGTAGGATATTAGTATTGCTTATTGGTTGTTAGTTGACACCAGGTCCTGAGTCGGTGAACCCTCATGCGTGTACGTATATGTACGCGTACACGTATATTACCCATTGATATACATTTATATAGATACTTAGTACATGTATTCAAGTGGTAGGAATAATTGGGTGTTATATAGAAATATATATATACATGATATGTACATAAATTGTAAATAATTAAATAATATGCTGACTATACATAATTAGACTATACGACCCTAGGACACCGTGAACCGTCCCGAACTTGCCCTGACCATGTTGACCCTAAGAACTTATGAATTGCCTGCCTTGCGAACCTTAACGTACTGGCCTAGACACATGTTATTTTGATGACTGACTGTGCTACAATATTTAATTTAGAACACCCGCGTAATTCAACGAGTAATTGACTATGTTAGATAACTAGTGTTACCCCTAGTGTACCCCCTGAGTCCAGTATAAATATTGTTGTGTGTGTGCACTAGTGTAATGACTAATGTTTTTATTGTATTATATCATATGTACATAGGATATTGGATTTATTTTGCGTGACTTCTGGAGCAGGTTATTGGTACATTGCAGCTTCCTTGCCAGGCAAGTATACCTTGCCATTGTACTGTTATTTTTATTCCATATGTTGCATGCATCTTTATTTTCTGTCTTTTCATATATTTTAACTGTTATATAAAATGCGCGCGACGGTGTCGTCGCGGTATATTTTTATTTATGTATTTGCATTGACCTTATTTATGAGACTACCCCATCATCATGTAGCATCTTTAGGTTCATCGGCCGTGACACAGTTGTTACACGAGTTGTGAGTCTCATATAGATCACGGACTGGCGTACAGGGTTGGCCTCCTGTACGTGTGGGCCGTGCGTTAGGAATAACTGCTGTTAGAAGCTTTGCATGCTAGTAGACTTAGCAGTTATTAGAGGTCTAGGGACATAGCCTATTGTAGTACGGTGGTCCCATCCTTGTCCTTGTTTGGTCGCAGGATTGGGCTAGGGTACTAAGAATAGGCTATGAACCAAATTGTGTCATGGATATGACATGCTTAGAGCATGGGGTGGGGAGAACAACAAGTACCGCATTTGAGCTCCTTTATACTTTTCCTTCTGTAACCCGGAAGCTCCGTTGGAGATAGGGCGGTGATGACCCCTTTACTACTTGGCGGGCCTCTGCCGTTCAAAAGACGACATGCCTTTGAGGCCCCTGGTTCTCCGAGAGAGTCATGCCAATTCCAGTTCTCAGCCAGATAGCTCACTTGTTAGAAAGTTGTTCTTAACTGCATTCACTTAGACGGTTAGGCGACCCCTTTGGATATTTATTTCAGTACTTTATTGGCATGTGTTTAAGTATCTTGTTATGTCCCTCTGAGGACCTGGTCCGCTGCCAGGTGTACCTGTTCTTGAGTATTTGCAGGAGCGCAGATTTGGATGGTTATAGATGCTTCGTGGATGTCTTCTCTTCGAGCCGTGATCGACAGCTGGTATACTTATATTAGGCTTGATTGTGTTATACTCATATTGTATTTACTTTTCCATTTGAGTTGGTAGTGGATTTGTTTCCATCCAACTATCATCCTTAGATACTTCCTATTGAGATCTAGTTTCATAGATACTGGTTATATATTTATATTGATTTTCGTGGATGAGTTCTAGATTATACCCTGTGACTTGTGACATATGTTTATACTACTTATGGATTTGATGTTCATAATACAGCGTACGTGTGGATTTGGTTTCCATATATTGGAGTTGTCATATCCATGCGGCTGGCATGCTTACGTGTTCTAGTCCTACGTATTTTGGTACTGGGGCGTGACAGATACTTTCAAATCAAGACCCATTGAATATATATCTGCTCAAGGTATTATGGACATGGTAGAATAACTCTATTGGGAGATTTTGGTAGATGTATTACTCAGGCAAACTCATGCTGAGTACAAATGATAAATTTTATGGGATACATTACTATCAGAGGTAAAATGGACGTGAAAGCTCACTAGTTTACTCCACTGGAGAAGAGAAGAAAGTATAGTTCAAGGGTGAACTATTATCTTCTCTTTAGGAGATAATAAATAAAATATGATTCATAGGTAATATGTACATGAATCACATTATACTTATTGACTGGTGAATAAATATGTGAGATTATTCCCAATCCAAGTGAGGATCAGGAATAGAATATCCTCAAATCAACTGGACTTTAAGAATAAAATATTTTTGTTAGAGAGAATCGTTTAGATGATCCCAACGAGAGTGTTCCATTGGATCTGAGTATTATTCCACTAGAAAACTTTGAGGACCCATTACCCATATCTTATTCAAAAATAAATATAGGTAATAGTTCGAGAGGCCGTGTAGGCTATGAGTTGTTGGGGATTAAAAAAATGTATTTGCGGTACATCTTATTTTAATCTGTTGGAGATAGAGAAGAATATGCCATGCTTAGACATAATACTTCTTAAGAAAATTGCCATTGATATGCATCATTATTAAATCTCCATTAGGCTTAGCAAGCCTGTAGGCTCCGTTGGAGAATACTGTCTCCACCACATAAGGACCTTCCCATTTAGCCTGAAATTTGCCTTTGTTTTTATGGGTTGTGATCATAGGTCTCATTACTGAAAGGACCAATTAACCGACCAGGAATATTCTTTCCTTGACCTTTCGATTAAGGCTCTTAAAATAAGTGCTTGGTATTGTTCAATGCACTATTTAACGTGCAGTCATTTTTTATCCAATACTTCTAATTCTTGCAGGCGTAATCGATTATTATTCTCTACTGTTAGCTCATTAGCAATAGCTATTCTGAGAGAAGGTATCTGGATTTTGAGTGGAAGGACCGCTTCATATCCATAGACCAGAAAGAATGGTGTACAACCAGTTAGAGTCCGAACTATTGTGCAATAAGCCCATAAACACTCTCCGATTTTCTCATTCCAACCGTGTTTGTTGGATGAGACAAACTTTTTAAGGAGTTTGATTATGGTCTTGTTGAAGGTTTCTGCTAAGCCGTTGGCTACTGGATTGTAAGTCGTATATGTTATATTTTGGATTCGATTCTTGTCACAGAATCGATAAATTGCTTGACTGGCAAATTGCGGCCGTTGTCATGTATTATCCTCTGGGGAACACCAAAATGATAGATAACATGGTGTTTGATGAAGTTAATTATGTTGGATGTCTTAACTTTGATGAGTGGGACTGCTTCTACCCATTTAAAGAAGTAATTGGTTATTGCAAGTATAAACCGATGTCCTCTAGAAGAAGATGGGCTGATCGAGCCAATAATATCCATTTTCCAAGCTTCAAAAGGCTAGGAGGTAGCTGTAGGGTGTAGGAACTCTGCTAGTTGGTGGATAAAATTAGCATAAATTTGACATGACTTGCATTTATGAGCATAATCTACGACGTCTGCCACCATGGTGGGCTAATAGTAACCCATTCTCCTGAGGCGGTCTTGTAATTTAGGACCCGACTGACGTACTCCACAGATGCCATCATGAGCCTCACGATATAATTGTCTCACTTCAGGGTTGGAAAGACAATGTAGCAACAATCTCTCGTAAGAACGATGATATAGTATTTTGAATGAGGCATTATAGTAGAATCGAAGTGAGCATATTTTAATGTAAATAGCTTCTTTCGGATCTCCTGGAAGAATCCCATAAGCAGCGTAGTCGATAAAAGGGTTTCTCCAATTTTTATCTATGCAAGTTAAAGTTATGACGTAACTTTGTTTAATGTGCAAGTTGTTTTTTGTACAGAATAACTCTCGACCTGTTATCATAATTGAGTGTCGTCTCTTTAGGGGAACAACCAATGATGCTGCTAGGCCGGCCAAAGCAGCACCTTCCATATTCTGTAACTGAGGCACATGCTCGATGAAGAATCCTTTGAAAGTAAAATCCAGTTCGATTGTCGCTTGACAATAAGGGATGAGGTATTCATACCGAACCTCGTACTCTCCCCTGATTTGATTGACTATCAGCTTGGAATCTCCGTAGGCTTCAAGATATTCTATGTCCAATTCTTTAGCTAATTGGAGACCGATGAATAGAGCATTGTATTCTGCCACATTATTGGAACATGGTTCACTGAGAGAATATGCACGATGAATGAGTAGTTTGTCAGGAGATACTAGGACTATGCCAACTCCAGCTACTATATTACCTTTGGGTCCTATTCTTGATGCTGCATCAAAGAATAGTTGCCAGGTGTCATCTTCTATTGCCATATTATACTCTAAGACTTCATTTGGGATGTCATCGTATATTTTAGAAGTTTTCGGTACATGATGAGCTACCAGGAAATCAGCTAGTGCTTGACCCTTCACTTCTTTTTGCGGGATATATACCATGTCTTTAGGCGATAACATCATTGCCATGTTGCTAACCGGGAATTGAGTTGGCTCGGCTTGGTCAACAATACCCGAAGAGGATTTATTCTGGATATGACATGAATGTTTTGACCTGACACATAATGTCGTATCTTCTGAATAGCAAACATCAAGGTGAGACATTCTTTTTCCATCGGATTGTATCGATGTTCAGTGCCGACCATCATGCGACTGAGATAATAGATTGCCTATTTATGGCCTTCGTTACTCTTTTGTACAAGAAGAGCTCATAGGGAGTGATCTATTGCTCGAACATACAATGAAAAAGGTTTCCCTACGTTGGAGACACCAGAACTGACGAATTTGTTAAATATCGTTTGATGTTGTCAAATGCTTGTTGACATACTTTATTCCAGACAAATGATATGCCTTTCTTCATTAACTGAGTGAAAGATCAACATCGTCCCGTAATATTGAAGATGAACCTCCTAATGTATACCAGACGACCTTGCAGACCACAAAATTCTTTGAGATTACGCAGAGGCGACATTTCGAGGATAGCTTTGATTTTATCGGGGTCAATGTGAATACCTTCGGAAGTTATAACAAATCTAAGGAACTTGCCACTAGAGACTCCCAAAAAGGATTTAGTTGGATTCATCTTCAACTGGTGGTGGCGCATCAATTCGAACACAGTCTTCAAATCTTGAAGGTGATCATCTTTGGAGCGACTCTTGACAGTGATGTCATCCATAGCATTCTACTATTTTTTATAAATGCTTTTGAAAAATTATACTTAGGGCTCGTTGATACGTTACAACCATATTCTTCAAGCCGAAGGGCATGACCGTATAATAGTAAACTCCCAATGGTGTACGAAAAGAGGTATATTTTTTGTCATCTGGTGACATCTTGATCTGATTGTACCTTGAGAATCCATCCATGAAGGATATATGTTCAAGGTCATATGTATTCTCGATCATGAATCTGTGATGAGAAGAGAAAATTCATCTTTTGGACAGGCCGAGTTCAGATCTCGATAATCTACGAAGACCCAGACTTTTTTATTTTTTTCATGACTGGAACGACATTGACTACCCATTTGGGATGTTGCTCTTCTCGAACGAAGTCACATGCCATGAGTTTCTTGACTTCTGCTTTAATTGCATCCATCATATCCGGACGGAACCATTGTTGTTGCTGTTTTACCAGTTTAGCATCCGAAAGAATATTGAGCTTGTGTGTGGCTATTTGAGGATCTAGGATAAGCATATCCTCATAACTCAAGGCGAAGACATCGATATCTCCTTTATCAGTTGGAGTAAAGCATGTTGATCTTCTTCAGGAAGACTCTTGCTAATGAAGATTAGTCTTGGGAAAGATTCTTCTCCTACATCAATTTGGATTATTTTATCCTCTGTAGATGGTTCACGTTGCTCGAATCGAAGCTCCCATTGAGTATTTATTTATTGTGCCCATGGATCATTCTCGAATGGTTCTGACAGATCAATGTCTTCCTCATCTGGGTAGTTGACACCATATTTATAGAGAATACGTGTTTGAATACGTCACGCATGCTTTCGTCAGAATCCCACAATGATGAGTCAGAAGAATGAGAATGCGTCTCTTCTTATGATTCTGAACTTTTAGGACTTGTTAGTGGTGTAACATATTCCAAACCACGACCAGTCCATTGGTAGTATGTTTTCGTCTTGACTTTAGGAGGGAGGTGACCTATAGGAGTCCGTCTGCCTTTTCCATAAATTAGTCCCAAGCCAGATTTTTAAGTTATAGCCTATTTTTTGCATAATGTTCTTGGCTGGTTGGCTGTAACGATATGATTGTATCTTCCCCATATCCTCATCAGAATCATTAGTCTGTGTGACTCTTTTGTTGCTGACTTTGCTAAAGATTATCTGACATTGTTTGTCTTATCTTATCAGGACGATGAAATATGCCTCCTCAGTGTAGAAGCATGGAAAATATGGATCTATGCGTCCAATAACCATGCGCCCCACATCCGACTTGAAAGAAACCAGGTCGTAGTATGACCAAGTCACAGAGAAGAAGCTGCATCTTTGCACCCCAAACATTGTTCGCATAAGGGCCTGACACATGGATTATGTCTGACACATAATCCTGACAAAAATAATTTTTTGAGCGCTTCAAAAAATGTGAGCACACTAAGCGACAATAATATCTCGTCAGACTAAATAATAACTTCTGACAAGCGTACAATGCCACGTGTACGAGGCCCTATGCGTCCCAGATTCCATGTGTTCTGTGTCTCTAGTCCCATGCATTCTAGACTCCACGCGCTCCATGCGTCTCTGGCCCCATGCGTTCCAGACTCTACGCGTCTCATGCGTCTCTGGGCCTATACGTTCCAGACTCCATACGTTCCATGCATCTCTGGTCCCCTACATTCCAGATTCCATACGTTCCATGCGTCTCTGGCCCCCTGCGTTCTAGACACCATGCATCTCATGCGATGAAATCCTCATGTTGCGACTGAAACGATTCTCTCCAACTAAATACGGGCCACGTGTCAAGCTGACCAAATCACGCAAACAGAAGACGAGAACCGCCAAGATCTCCGACAACAGAAAATCTCAACAAAATATCCACATGGTGACTTTCCCTGGACTCAACCCTTACAATGCATATACAGTTGCAACCATATTCTATTGAAGGCGACTCTGCGGCCACCAAACATAAGCACATGCGATACCTATAGCCCATCAACATGATGGCTATAAATATGAGCAACTTGGACGTCCCAAAGGCTAGCTTTTTTTGCTTCAGAGAGAGACCATACCCTCCCAGAGAGCTATGTACATGCACACAAGCTCAAGAGCGAGAGAGAAGAGAAGAGAGCACCCCCCATTCACTCGTCAGATCGTTAACGGAGTAAAGGAGCCGCCACAGCACTTTTTGTCCATGGTCACACTACCCAGACTAAATATTGTACTTAGATTGTCTATTTAGGACTTCTCTGTACACTTTTGTTTATTATTGAACAAATCCAATTTTAATGGCAAATAAGGTGGCGACTCTGCTAGGGACCAACTTCTCCTCTGATGAGAAGGTTGTGACTCAATCTGACGCGTCAAAGCTGGGTTTGACCCAGAGGATGATGGTGGTACGCTTTGACCAACAAGCCTACGAGAATATGCTCTCTGAGGGTGGCGCTTGTCCAAGGCTGACAAAGCCTAAGAAGACCAGCAGAACATGGGTTGCAAAGGGTGCTGAGCATCACCCAACTGCAGAGTATGCGCTCCCCGTCTCTCTCTGTGCAGGGACCGCACATTATGCGTCCGCCTCTCATACGACAACCTCTTATGGAAAGCGTCAGAAGACCCGCATGCATGGGTTGGAAAGACCACTGCTCCTCACCCAACTGCGGAGCATGCACTCCCCGTCTCTTCTGCTATCGCCGAGACCGCACTTTATGCGTCCGCTTCTCATGCGGCAACCTCTTCCAACAAAGAAAATGCTCAACACTTGAGCTTTGTCAAAGAAAAATACTACGATGCTAGAATTTCGGGTACTGAGGCACATTATATGCAGCCATTGCAGAAACCACATAAGTCAACTTTCACAGGCAAAAGTCCATATGCGGCACCGATTGTCAGTCACATGCGGCCAAGACAGCCACATGAATTTTTTCTTCGATCGAATCTCACACAATGCTGACTCCATACGCCATGCTGAGAAGAGCAAAGGTGTAAACTTGGACTCTTCATACTATGCACCAGCGTGTGCTAGGACGAAGAAGTCTAGGACAATGTGAGCTCGCCAAGCCCAAGCAATTTCGTATTCGGCCGACCGCTAGCATGATCTGATTACTATACGTTCCCCTGATGGAAAGTCATACAAAACTGGCCCATGCGTCAGCTCGCAGTGGCAATCAGACAAGGTTGGTCTAAAGAGTCTTCCGTTGGCAACTTGGGGCAAGTTCTTATATGAACTCCAGGATAGGAAGCAAAATCAATACCTGTACGCCCATGTGCTCGGTCTATCCGAACCAATAAGAAGGGCGCAAAGGTGAGTCAGTCCTCGCTTGACTTGCACAACGTGATCAATCATAAACGAAAAATAAGGAAAATGACTATGGCATACGAAGTGTCCTCCCCAGGGTATCACTGTGCCAATATTATCATCAACTACTGTTGTAACAAAACAACAACACCTATAAAAAGGCAGTCAACATTCCAATGGCTGCAACCAAGGGCACCCATCCGGCAACATCCCAGAGAGCAGGTACAAACACCAGAGGAGGATGAGCTACCCTTTACCTCATGTTACTCAGCTCGAAGAACTTCTACTGCGAGGGAAGGTTAAAAGTCTAGTACCTCTAATCCTACAGTCTCAACCAGCGTGTCAAAGAACCGGAGGCAAGCAGCGGAGCCCACAGAAGGAGTATTCCTGGGTACGCGCTCAAAGAAGAAGCTGTCAACCACAGGGGTAATTCCTCCTCAAGACCCTATGTGGCTACGCAAGCTGGGGGTTGTAATCCCCCGGACCTCTATGACAATCCGGCGTCCCATGAAGACGGTGATTCCCAGGAAACATATGCTGAGGTCCCTCGAGGTAGCCACCCTCCTCAAGAGGATGCAGTTTCCTACGCTGGGGTGTAAACCCCCTCACCCAAAATAGGTATTTTGTGTATATTAATTACTTCATATTATTCCTTTATTATCAATTAAAGCCCAATTGATTGTATTAGGACAATATATCGTAGCTTGCACATTAATGATATAGGATGGCCCCAAAATCTGTATCGTCCTTTGTATGAAGTAGCCTACACAGGAGACACTACAAGTAAGATCTTTCCGTGGCACAAAATTTGATCATTTAGCATTAGTATGGTACTAGTGTAACAACCGTAGTAATTAGCAACCCATAATTCCCCATGCTAAACTAGGCAATTTCCATTTTTGTAAGATTTGCATATTATTTACTATTATCCTATTTTATTGGATATTCATTTAGTTATTTACTTAGTTAATTAGATAATACAGTTATTTAATTTATTATAACTAGATAAATATCTAATTATTAATTACAAAATATTTTATAAAATATTTTGGGTGTAGTATTTTATTAAATACTTTACAAAGTAAAATTTTTTAGAATTTATTCTGTGTACAAATATATTTTTGATTTTATATAGCCTCATCTATATGTATCTATATATAATTAGATATATTCAGTTACAAAATAAAATAAAATAAAATAATTATTTGAAATTATTTTCCAAAACTATTTTTACTACTGTATATCTCTTGCTAAAAGATTATAAATATTTTTAGAATTTATTTATTGTGTATATATAAATATTTGTATGGATACTATTAATAGTATTCAAATCCTATCAAATCTCTAACTAACTAACAATCATATTCCTAAAACTACCCCTACCAAGAACACACAAACCCTCGCGAGAATACCCCATCCGCGGACTCAATCACCCCCCCTCTCTCTCTCTCTCTCTCTCTCTCTCTCTCTCTCTCTCTCGGTATATATATATATATATATATATATATATATATATATATATATATATATATATATATATATATATATATATATATATATATATATAAGAAATCAAAATCCTAACTCTAAGACTCTCCTCTTCCCCTACCCCGGACGACGACCCCAAGCCGCCGACCGACCGCCCGCCCACGTGCCAACCCGCGCGTAGCAGCCGCAGCAATTATCCCATCTTTAAGGTATCATATTTTCTCCATCTCTCAATCTTTTCACGAATGATTTGTCCGTACACGCTCACAACCTGACCCACTGGGAATTTCTTCAAGTTGAACGAATTTAGGTGCCCCAGTTTGATCGAAAAATTGACCGAAAGTTGGCCGAGAAACTGTTCGTAAACAGTTCAGAAATTTAATCCAACCTCCCCTGTTCATATGCCATTTTCTACCAACTTGTTAATTATTTTCAAAATCTAATTGAAAGGACTTATTCATAATATGACCAAGATTTTTACTGTTCTTTTAGTTTTTAATAGTTTGCAATGTGAATTAAAATATTCTGATTCCAAAATGACCAAAAACTTGGTTTTATAAAACCCAAAAACTTACGATAAGGAGTGCGTCCCGAAAAATTGGACTACCCCGTCATGTACCAATTATACCGAAAGGCATGTATGGTACTTCCTGACGTGTAAACTTTTGCAAAAGTTAATTTGGACGTGTGTGTGCGTCGGAATCAACCCGTATCCGTAAAAGTACCCCTGTATCAATATTTTGCAAATTTACCCATTAGTTGATATGCGCTCGTCGGAATGCGACAAAACTTATGCCATCGGATCCGTAGTATCATGTTGGTCCTGTGACCAAAATTTTACGCGATTCTGAGATACTTGACCGAGCCGCCTATTCGCGGGCCCCACTGTTTGACTTGAAGGGCAATTTTGTGGGCTTATCGAAATCCAAAATTGGACATGTCGTTCAGTTCATATCGTTGTTTAGGATTTGTTTGACCTATAATTTTTCTTATTTAGAGACCTTTACTCCTGGCACACATTTTGGTGCAAAGTAGCCCACATGTGGATCCCGCTTTGACCCAAATTTATTTTTTGCCTCTGTGTCCAAATTGGACGAAAGGATAGAGTTTTCTGACTATCTCGCTTATTCCAGAAACGTTGGTGATATTTGTTTCAGCATCAGGAGATGTTCGTATATCTTTCTCTCTTTGTGCTACTGTGAATTTACGTGTTTGCAGCCAAAATATTTTCTAAACTTTGCTCGGACACTAGACAAGTATACCTTGCCAAAGTGCTTACAATACTTTGAATGCTTGTCATATTTTTATATATTCATTATATGTGTTATATATGTGTTTTTTTCAGTCATTATTATATATTATATTTGTTGACACACACTTGACACATAGTATCATGGGAGGGGAGGACAGTCAGTAGGCGTATGGGATACCCACTTTGGTAAACCGTAGTAACTGGACGCACTACGGTTTTTGTGTCGCGATGGTCGCTACCCTCGAGGTTTGTCGATTTGGTGTTACGATGGTCGCTACCCTTGAGGTAATTCGATTAATGGTACATGTACATGTGTGTGTGTGTATTGTATTCATAAGTTATGAGATAACGTGTGTATTAGAGTAGCCTATACCTGCCCATACGTTAAAAAGTTGTCCTCATTATGCATCTTTCATATAGATTGTCTAATACAGCGTACTTGTATATTTTTTGTCTATTCTTTATGCATATTTTACTGTATTCAATTGGCATACTGTTTTCTGTATCTTGTTACCCCCTCTGAGGACCTGGTCCCTTTGCCAAGTATAGATGATCAGGAGTATCCGCAGGAGTACGGGCCAGGACCTAACGCATTATTTTCTGCCGAGGAGGTCTTACCTCCAGAGCAACTTTGATTATCTCTAGCGATGGATCTTTTAGTTGATACTCTTCTATCATCATCTTATTTTATATTGGAGTTCCGTCCTCCTCTCTCATTTTAGTTTTTGATATAGTCATTGGTAGTGGATTTGTCTCCACTCGTCTATTATTTTTGGATTATTCAGACTTATTATTTTGGTTTAGTTATTTCTTTACTATGACTTGTTTTGTGGATGAGATTAATATTGTATGTGACTTGTGACAATATATTTACCACCTGTATATTAATATTTATATTACAGCGTACGCGTGTATTATGGTATCCATATATTGGAGTTACCATATACATACGGCTGACATGCTTACGTATTCCTAGTTCTACGTATTTTAGGATTGGGACGTGACATATTTTTGTGGTGGCCCATGTATGTCGAGAGTATATTGTCTCCGTTACGTTATTGTACCAAGCAAGCCTATGTATCTCATCCACATATTTGATTTCCTTCCTTGATGTCGTTCCGAATATTTTGAACTCACTTATCTTCCTTGGACCTCAAAACTATATTCGCTTAATTACCTTGACATCCTATTATTGTTTCTTCACCTTTCCTTATTTTGGGGGGGATGAATGTACTTCATAGATAGTTTATAGAGTATAGTCTTCTGTCAAAATATAGGGATCCTTGTTGTTAGGTTTAGAGGATAATTATAATAGCATACCGACTAAAAAAAAAAAATAGAATATTGGCAGCTCCCAAAAGTTTAGCATACCTAATGAACCCTAGCATCCAACACCTATAAATTGATTGACCATTATTCCTTGATATATTTAGGAATGACTTGAGAGTAGTATAGACACTACTAGGGTTAGTTAGAAATTTGACCATATTGTTTGACCCTAGATTCAAGGTTGAATGGTAGGACTAAACCTAACCTTCATAGTGAGATAATATAAGAGGACTATAAATTCAGATTCTTGTCTTGATATTAGCATAGCAGTACCTTAGGAAACCCAGAGAAATGAACCAATACCTTAGTAAAAGTAAGGGTACCTTACATTCACCTTAGTTGATCTCCTAGAATCTATGACCATCGTTGAGTCATACTTGGGTCTTCACGAGTCACTGACCGTGCCATATCATCCAACCTTGAGTAATTATCTTTCCTTTATTATAATTTTCTTGTCGTTACTTTGATCATTGAACATTACAAATGATCTTAATCCTTCCCTAATCTTGCCAACTTAGGAGATTATCATATCCTCGTGAATATTATCTCCCCTTAGAAAATAGGTCATCATCCAACTATTTATATACTTTTTCATCTTGAGTTAATTCCTTCCTCCATCATAGATCAATTGTCATAGATCTTTACCCAATTAAAACCTATTGAATGATTAGAACCTTTTTCTTGATTATTCCTAGAATACAGAGACTAGCATACCATCTTCCTTTAGGAAACCATGATTTTATCAAGAGTCTTTCTATTTACTTTCATATCTTGTTTCTCCGAAACCTTAACGCTCGCTATTTGTGCGACGACTAAAATTTTCCTTCATCTTTTAATTCGTGCCACCTAACCCTTCTAATTGTAGACCAAGTAATTTATTTTATTATACTAGGATTATAGTTTGTTAGGATTATCGTTTGTTGGTTTTAAAATTTAAATTTTTGTGCTTAGTAGTTAGAACTTGATAGTTTAAGTTGTTCATTTAGATTATGATTTTAGAATTATCCTTTAGTTTTAAATTAAGTAATCTGTTCCATACATCTCAATGCCGATTATATCCTCTCTCACTTGAGAGCCAGCAACTTCTCTATTCTTAATATTAACACCATTTGTTCTATAAGCACTGCTTGTAATTAAGAATTAAGGATGGCAATCTCTCTATAAACTTCTTAATGCAGTAGGATACCCTAATAAGTACCAAGATCTTTCCTTCGTATACCCTAACAAGAGTTTTACTTTATTTACGAGAATAAGGCTACTTTGTAGAATCCCCATAAGGTAATTACAGTATTAGTTAATTCTTGTAAGTTGGGTAGCATGTCCCACAAATTAGTGTCACATAGTCCTTATAACCCATTAATGACGTGTAATTGACTGGCACTAACTATATGCTAGTGTAAGAAGATAGTGTTTCTCCAGACTGTAGAACTTTTGAGGCCCATACCCCCATTTGGTCGACCAGAGACTTAGACAAGAAGTTAGTATGGCAACTGTAGAGGCACAACACCGGATGAGTCTTAGATTCTTGGTGAACTAGAATTATTTTGTACCTTCACTTATCATAATCCCACATGCTTATATTTTGGACTATCTTGACTCATATTACTATTACAGCCTAGTTTTACAAGCTTATTCTTTTATCAAGATTGTTCTTGACATATGTGTTAGTGGGGGCCCACACTAATACATTGTCTAAATTAGAATCAGTGTATTATGGTCTAGCTAACCTTAGTCCGCTTGGTTCACTCTTCGCATGACTATATTACGTGGATTGAGTTGACTTAGCTTGTTAGACGAATATACTTGCCCCCTAGACAAGTCCGAACCTATCGTGTCAGTTACACAACTGTACTGATAGTGCTTGCGAATGAGAATTTACCAAAAATAAGACTTTAATCCACAAATGTCTTGACAACTCTCTTTTGAATTATTTAATCGCCTTTGAATCCCGTACTTGTAATCTATCACCCCCTCCTTGAACACTTTATTGTTATTTTTTGTCTTTCCCTATTTTGAAAAGATGAATGCTCGTGCTTGATATAAATTTGACACATAGATAGTACTAGGTATACCCTATAGGCCAATCGCATTATTTTATGACTATTTTTGGTAATTAAGGGCATATCACATGTGATAGGTTTTTGTGTTAATATTCTGAGAATTAGTAAGCACTATTGAATGATTGAGGAATTTTTTTATAGCCTAGTGTTTATGAAAGAATGGTGGACTGTAAGTTGGGTAGAATACGTATTGGAAATTCATAGTTGGAAGGGTAAAACTCTTAGATGGTAGTATAGCAGCTATAAATAATAGTGTATAAACGATAAAAAAAGGTGCTAGGATGGCTCACCATAACCTTTTAGAAAGAACTGCTAGTTGGCAATGAAGTATTAATGACTATAGTGAATTGTTACGAATATGGGTTAGTTTTAATTTCGAGGGCAAAATTCTTGTAAGTTTGGTAGATTATAAACTCCCTCACCAAAAATAGGTATTTTGTGTATAGTAATTACTTCATATTATTCCTTTTTATTATTAATTAAAGCTCAATTGATTGTATTAGGATACTACACCATAGCTTAGACATTAATGATATAGGATGGTCCCAAAATCTGTATCGCCCTTCGTAGGAAGTAGCCTACACAGGAGACACTACCCGTAGGAACTTCCCATGGCACAAAATTTGATCATTTAGTATTAGTATGGCACTAGTGTAACAACCATAGTTTCTTGCATTTAATATTAGATACTTTTATATATGATTTATTTATGTTTATTTTCTCATCCCGACTTCCTACAATTAGCAACCCATAATTCCCCATGCCAAACTAGGCAAATTTTCTTTTTGTAAGATTTGCATATTATTTACTATTATCCTATTTTGTTGGATATTTATTTAGTTATTTACTTAGTTAATTAGATAATACAGTTATTTGATTTATTATAACTAGATAAATATCTAATTATTAATTACAAAATATTTTATAAAATAATTTGGGTGTAGTATTTTATTAAAGCTTTACAAAGTTTATTTTTTTAGAATTTATTCTGTGTATAAATATAGTTTTGGATTATATATATATATATATATATATATATATATATATATATATATATATATATATATATATATATATATATATATATATATATATATATATATTCAGTTATTAAATAAAATAAAATAATTATTTGAAATTATTTTCCAAAACTATTTTTACTACTATATATCTCTTGTTAAAATATTATAAATATATATAAACTATTTTTACTACTATTTTTACTACTATATATATATATATATATATATATATATATATATATATATATATATATATATATATATATATATATATATATATATATATATATATTCAGTTATTAAATAAAATAAAATAATTATTTGAAATTATTTTCCAAAACTATTTTTACTACTATATATCTCTTGTTAAAATATTATAAATATTTTTAGAATTTATTTATTGTGCAAATATATTTTCTAAAATATTTATATACTCTAATTTATATATGTGTATATATAAATATTTGTATATATAATATTAATATTATTCAAATCCTATCAAATCGTTAACTAACTAACAATCCTATTTCTAAAACTACCCATACCCAGAACACACACATCCCCGCGAGAATATCCCATCCGCGGACTCAAACCCCCCCCTCTCTCTCTCTCTATATATATATATATATATATATATATATATATATATATATATATATATATATATATATATATATATATATATCAGAAACCGAAACCCTAACACTAAGACTCTCCTCTTCCCCTACCCCGGACGACGACCCCAGGCCGTCGGCTGACCGCCAACCCGCCCACCCGTGCGTAACAACCGTTGCAATTATCCCATCTTTAAGGTACCATATCTTCTCCATCTCTCAATCTTTTTATGAACGATTTATCCGTACACGCTCACAACCTGACCCTCTAGGAATCCCTTCAAGTGGAACAAATTTAGGTGCCCTGGTTTGATCGAAAAATCGACCGAAAGTTGGGCGAGAAACTGTTCGTAAATAGTTCAGAAATTCAATCCAACCACCCATGTTCATGGCTAATTTTCTACCAACTTGTTATTTATTTTCAAAATCTAATTGAAAGGACTTCTTCACAATATGACCAAAAATTTTACTGTTCATTTTTTTTTTTGCAATGTGGATTGAATTATTCTAATTCCAAAATGACTAAAAACTTGGTTTTATAAAACCCAAAAACTTGTGATACGGAGTATATTCCAACAAACCTGACCACCACATCATGTACCAGTTATACCGAAAGGCGCATATGGTACTTTCTGATATGCGGGCTATCGCGAAAGTTAATTTGGATGTGTGTGCGAGTCGGAATCAACCCGTATTCGTAAAAGTACCCTCCGTATCGATATTTTGCAAATTTCTCCATTAGTTGATATGCGCTTGTCGAAACGCGATAAAACTTGCACCATCAGATCCATATTATCACGTTGGTCCTGTGGCCCAAATATTATGCAATTTTGAGATAGTTGACCAAGCCGCCTATTTGCGGGCCCCACGACATGATTTGAAGGGCAATTTTGTGATCGGCTCACCGGAACAAAAAATTAGACATACCGTTGAGTTTGTATCATCGTTTATAATTTATTTGACCTATAATTTATCCTATTTAGAGACCTTTAACCCTGGCATGCATTTCGGTGCAAAGTGGCCCACAAGTGGACCCGACTTTGACCCAAATTTATCGTTTTGCCCCTGTGTCCAAATTGGACGAAAGGGTAGAGTTTTCTGACTATCTCGATTATTCTGGGAATGTTGGTAATATTTGTTTTAGCATCCGGAGAGTTCGTATATCTTTCTCTCTTTGTGCTACTGTGACTTGATGTGTTTGCAGCTAGAATATTTTCTAAACTTTGCTCGAACACCAGGCAATTATACCTTGCCAAATTACTTACAGTACTTTGCATACTTGTCATATTTTTATATATTCATTATATGTGTTATATATGTATTTTTTCAGTCATAATTATATATTATATTTATTGACACACACTTGACACATAGTATCATGGGAGGGGAGGACAGTCAGTAGGCGTATGGGCTACCCAAATTGGTAAACCGTAGTAACTGGACGCACTATGGTATTTGTGTCGCGATGGTCGCTACTCTTGAGGTATGTCGATTTGGTGTTACGATGGTCTCTACCCTCGAGGTAAGTCGATTAATGGTACATGTACGTGTGTGTGTGTATTCATAAGTTATGAGATAGCGTATGTATTCAAAAGTTGTCCTCGTTATGCATATTTCATATAGATTGTCTACTGCATCGTACTTGTATATTTTTTGTCTATTCTTTATGCATGTTTTACTGTATTCAATTGGCATGCTATTTTCTGTATCGTGTTACGTTTCTCTGAGGACCTGGTCCCTTTGCCAGTTATATACGATCAGAAGTATCTGCAGGAGTATGGGCCAGGACCTGACGCATTATTTTCTACCGATGAGGTCTTACCTTTTGAGCATCTTTGATTATCTCTAGTGATGGATCTCTTAGTTGATACTCTTCTATCATCATCTTATTTTATATTGTAGTTCCGTCCTCCTATCTTATTTTAGTTTTTAATATAGTCATTGGTAGTGGATTTGTCTCCACCCGACTATTATTTTTGGATTATTCAGACTAGTTATTTTGGTTTAGTTATTTCTTTAATGACTTGTTCTGTGGATGAGATTAGTATTACCTGTGACTTATGACAATATATTTACCACCTGTGAATTAATATTTATATTACAACGTACGTGTGTATTATGGTATCCATAGATTGGAGTTGCCATATACATACGGCTACCATGCTTACATATTCCTAGTTCTACGTATTTTGTGACTGGGGCGTGACATGGGGGTAGTATTCCCTCTAGGTTCAAAGAAGATGATTCACTACCGACTTTCCCAGATGACTCTTCATAGCAAAAGTCTGAGGCAGAAAGAGCGACGTCCACTGTCCCATCCATTTCTTGCCATGTGAGAACAACATACATGGCAAGGGATAATTATGAGGGCCCCAACGATCGACAGCACCTCGAGACCCTTGAGGCCATGATGCAGACCATAAGTGCATCAATGAAAGCCTTGACCCAGACAATACTGGAAATCAAGACAAATATAGCCTCACAACCAGGAAGGGCCTCAGGTCAAGCAAGCCTGGACTCCGAAACCAACGGGGATTCATATGCAACCGCTCCATCCGTTGGCGGCAATCATCCCCTGTCTGAATCATCTGCTCCTTCCCCGGTCGATAAAGCTCATAAAGCAATACTGGATGTGCGAGAACTCTAAGCCCGCCTAGACTCTATGAGCCATCGGGACTCATTGCACGATCTTGGGATCCTACAATCGTACCCCTTCGAGTGGAAAGATGTACCGTACCCCCCCAAAAGTAAAAGCCCTTCAACTTGACTCCATTTGACGGGAGGATATCTCCCCGTCAATTCATGAGCTACTACAAGACGACGACGAAACATCTATCTCGCAACGACGCCCTATTAACCAAGCTCTTTGTCAGGGTATTGTCTTAAATAGCTTTCAACTGGTTCTGCAGCCTCCAGGACAACTGTATTTCGTCATTCGACGACCTCAAGGGCCTTTTTCTCGCTTAGTTCTACGATGGGGGAAATGATATGATGATGTCCTCTTTAATGGATATCACATAAAGGAAGAAAGAGTCTGTATGAGACTACATCGAACGGTACAAGCAAACGGCATTGAAGTTACCCCCCCGGTAATCCTGAGTCCACACTAATGGACACCTGCCGAAGAAATCTTCTTCCTACAGTCAGGCTCTGGATGGACGACTCTCAGTTTAAAGATTGGACGGAGTTTATTATAAATGTTGTCAGTGTTGAGAAGAAGGTGAAGGACGCCCGTCTCTTGGGCATATAGATCCCCATTGCCGATGATAAAGGAAAATGCCCCTACAAAAACAATAAAAATAGTGACAACAACTCCCGGGATAACAAGGAAAAGCAGGCTCTCGTCGCTAATATAACCAAAAAGTCCGAGCATAAGCCCGTCGAGGCTCCAAAGCTGAAGGAAACTTATTCCTTCGAGGATGATGACATCATGGCAATCTTTGATGATCTAAGAAAGGGAAACAAGCTTCGGTTCTCCGACGTCAAACGTCTTGTTGAGGCAGCCGAGATAGATAATCCGAAGTACTGCTACTACCATCGTTATGTCCACCATGCGATGCGGGATTAATATACCATAAAGCGGTACATCCAGCGTCTTCTCGACACCAAGGCCCTCACCTTGGATTATAATGAGAAGACAGTTGTCGCAAATATGGTATCTCTCCAGTTTGACAACTTTCCGACGACAGAAGCCCAAGACGGAGTAATCTCGATCCCTCGGACAATGATGAAGGTCATTAATCTTCCGCCGGTTCGTGACCAAATAGCCGGGATGATACCTCTCACCATGCCGCTTGGGGAGGTCATGTGGGTTCATCCTGATCTTGCTCTAGAGTTGATACAGCAGAAAACACCTTCTGCCACCAAGACTAAGGAAAATAAATTCAAGTCCTGCTACATGGTTTCTCTCTCGTCTGAAGAAGCTATAGCAGGAACAACAATGTCAGGCCTAGCGTACCAACGACAGTACAACATTCCTGACTACGGTGTGCTCCCAATTGTTGCACCTGCAATATTTGATCCGGGTACATTCCAGCCTCCAACAGCGGACAAGGCCAAGCAGAAAGAAACTCGCTTCAACAAACCGCTGCGCAAAGATACAGCTTAGGGGCTGAAAAAGCCCTACAATTTCGATATCTTGGCCCAGTTCGCCAACACTCCAACAAAGTTGTCTCTATTTGAGCTTCTCCGACTCTCCAAAGACACTCGGGTTGCTCTGAGTGAGGCATTATAAAATATCGACACCTACCTGGCTCGGGTCAAACCTCCAGCTGAGGATCTTGCCGCATGCCCTACTGCAATAATGTAATGGAGGCGATCCCCAATATTACATTATCGCAACAAGATATGTTGCTAAAGAACAATCGGTACGATCATCCTCTATATTATACAGGGTATATCGGCGCCATCAAGGTGGACCAGATGCATATCGACCCTGGTTCGTCAATCGGCATTATCCCGCGGAGTCTGTTTCAGACCTTGGGCATCTCGATGCTTTGCCTGGCAACAACCAATACCGCCATCAGTGGCTTCAACGTAGAAGGAGCTACCCTCTGGGCAAGATTCTTCTGAAGTGCCAGATCGACGATCTAAAAATAGAGGTAACCTGCTACATCATAGACATAGACGTATCCTACAATGTCCTGTTGGAACATCCATTAATATATCAATACATGATCGTACCGTCAACCTTTTACCGGTGCTTAAAGTACGTGGACAATCATGGTGTCGTCAAGACTAAATTTGCCAATGTTGATCCATTCAAAGTTATCGAGGCTTATTAATCTAACTCAATCCTCTACAAACAAGTCCACTAAGATAAAGGTTGCAATTAGTCCGACGATGAGGCAGAAACCGGGACAACATCGGACGAGCCATTGAGAGTCTAGCTTAAAATATGCGCTCTCGACACAGCCCCTTCCCTCATGGTAAATCTGCCTAGGAAAGATCTTGAACCTCTAGTTGTTCACCTCCATAGAGCAAGTTGACCATTGAAGAAAGCTCCGTAACCTATCAAGACTTTCGAACCTCTTATGGTAAAGTTGCGCAGGAGACCTCTGCATCCGTCGCTCGCACTGGGGGTATATCTTGGGAAAGACGAGCTGGAGGAGTACGTGGACACTCATGCTATTGGCCCTTCTCTCGATGATGTAATTCTGGAAGACGAGATACCTTATTTCATCAATAAAGGGCTATCTTTGAACTAATCGGATGTTGTACATCTCAACGCGCTATATTCCCTTGAGCACGTTCTGGGCCTGCACTTGCATACACAGGTGAAAACCACCTACGTAGTCAACCAGATTCTCTTCTGTCAGAACTCATACTTTATAGTTCCAGTAAGGAAGAGGGAAGACAAACTCATCATCTTCAGCAGAGTGGAAAGTCCACAATCCTTCGTCCCAGAGGAACTGGAGCCAGAGCTTGTTACCGTCATGATGCCATTTTACCGGTATAGTTCTCAAACCAAGCACATCATTCAGAATATAGGGTACGATCTGAAAACCGACAGGGTCTGGAACTACGACAAAAGACGAAAACTGCCTCTGCATCTGTAGGCTCATGCAGGCAAGCCCGAGGATTACTACCTTAAGCCAATAATGGCTTAGGGTACGTCATACCTCCCACAATCCCCGAAGGCTCAGATGAAGAATATGAGTTACACTCTCACTCTTCAGAATCTTTTGCTTGGGACTCTGACATCAGTATCGGAGAAATGCTCAAACAAATATTGTCTGCCAATATGGTGTCAACTGACCCCGAGGAAGACGATGATGACCCACCTGAACTCTTTGAAGTAGAACTATAAGACCCCTAATCCTGAAAATCGTATTTCTCTATTATTTTATTTATTTATTGTAGTTATGAGCTAAATAGAGAGAATAGATTTTATTTTAATCTTTATTTGAGATGTTTGTGCATTTAGAGGATTAATGGAGTCATTATTAATTTTTTCTAATTTATTTCATGTAGGAGACCCTTTGGACAGTAGCAAGCTTAACCGTATACACCAATATAATTTTTTAGAATTTTTTTATATATATAAATAATTAGAATATAATTCCTATTGGATCTCAACCGAAACCCAAACTCCTAAACCCATTACCCGCTTGCACCCAAACCCGCGTAAAGTTAGAAATAAACAGCAGAAGTAGCAAACCAACTTTTCTCCCCTCCGCGCGTAAACCAATTCCACCACTTAATTCCTTTCACCGCGCATAAAACAACCCCCGCATGTGACTCATCCCCCACCGCCTCTTTACCTGTTGTTACTAAAATCTCCCCAACCGAAACCTAAACCAATGAAAGGAAGAAACAACAGCGGCAGTAGTTTCTTAAACACTAAGTTTTCCCACCGCCTCTGATCTCTATATATATTACAACTCTCCCAAAACACTAATCCCACCTCTTCTTACAACAACTTAAGCATAGTATTGGACGTTACAATCTACAGAACTCTTGCTCGGCAAGTATACCTTGCCAAATTCTTTACTGTTTAAATTATAAATTATTGCATGTTATCCTGTTAAAATATACATATAACTGTGTGCGCCCAAGAATTACTCGGGTGCAGTCGACAAATACGTCGATACATAGTATAACTGACTTAGACATTAGCAGACTCACCTACAAATGCGAGGGTATTCTGATATCCTCCTAGACCTGACACTTATATACGCATTACGATTGCAACTCATGTTGGGATACGGGTTCACGTACTCGACTAGCTACCGGTACGTGTGACACACATCACGGTTTAGCACGTAAACAGTATTATCTAGAAAATTATGACTTGGCATATAGCTACGTGGTATGCACGTTGTGTATTCGACTTGTATATCCGTATTGGGCGAGGAAGACAACTAGTAGGCGTATGGGATACACACATTAGACTCCGTAGTATCCAGAGGAGCCACGGATCTAATGACCTCTTTTATTCAGATATCGCATTCTTCGGAGCGATAAGGACATATATATTTGCAGATACCTTATTCTTCGGAATGATGGACGTTATATGTTCAGATACTACGCTCTTCGGAGAGTGGACGATATGCCTATGCCTATCCATACGTACTAAGGTTATCTTCATATTGCATTCACTTAGATGGTTAGCACACCCTTATTTATTTTTATTCAGTATTTATATATGGCATATTTTTATGTATCTTGTTATGTCCCACTGAGGACCTGGTTCCTTTCCAGATTTAGATGAGGTGTACTATCTCACGGTGTACGGACCTGGGCAGGAGACGAGGTACGTATCTGAGGAGGAGCTAGAGGTGCTGCCATCAGAGTCCCCCTGATCTTTGGTAGACTCACCATCTAGTGCTGGAGCCTCTTCATCTAGATGGACGATGCTCTAGTCAGGCTATATTTCAACACTCTTATTTTAGCTTTGCAGTGGGTTTGTTCCCACCAGACATATCTGGTTTGTACTATGACATTCAGACTCAGCACTTATATTCTAGTACTTGTTTAAGTATTCCTTGATATATTATGGATGAGATTAGATGTTACCTGTTATATGCTAGTACTAGACTTGTTAGTATTTTAGGACAGCGTAGCACGTCTCATTGGGTCCAATAAATTGGGTATTCCCTCGGAGTCGTGTCAGCTGGCCAATGCAACGTAGCCTGGTCCCGCGTAATTTGGGACTAGGCGTGACATAGTTTTAGTGGTAGCCCATGCAGGTCCTGTATATATTATCTTGGTTACATAACTGTACCAAACAAGCCTGCGTATAGGAATAGAGCATAAGGATCTCATCCACACTTGACTAAAATCTTATTCTTCCTTTCAACTATCCTATGTTTGGATAAACCAAGTTTACGCCAGAAACCCTTTACACTATGACCAGACCCTTTACCCTTATTGGCATAAAAGCCAAAGGACTATTGTTGGCATAAAAGCCAAATGACTGCCTGGTTGGCGTAAAGGCCAATTGATTGTCTTGTTGGCATAAAAGCCAAAAACAAAGCCACAAAGGCAAACGCCCCAGCGTAAACTTGATGATTCCTGAAAACAGTATAGAGTAGCCTGATTAGGCATAAACTACAAGGATGTTGATGAGAGCGTATTAGTTATAGTTTTAGCTTCCCAGTCATGACAAAGGATAAAATCTCATGCATTAAATATAGAGATATGCCTTGAGCCCTGTGCAAGAAACAACTTTTGACGTGACATCTGATTTTGTCTTAGCTTGAGCATAAAAACTCATTTCAGACTTGAGCGTAAAAGCTCATTTCTGTCAAATAAAGAATAGGCAGCGTATTCAGAAGACTCAATTTTCCTTTGAGCGGTGCATCTAATATATCACTAAATGACAACCTAGGTCACTGTGCAAATTCATCATCACAGCCGTCCTCTCGATTATCGTGCAGTACTTTTGTCAGTTGTCAGGTTCACTGAATTGTCTAACAAATTTATCCGAGGAAATACAAAGAGTTTCTTATACAACTTTATGCTGCAACGTATTTTAGATTTTACGCAGGAAACTTTCACGCAAATTTAAGCGCAAATCTTTTACGCGCAGACTTTTTTACGTAGCCCATCCGGTACCGAAAACCTCGAAGCTCTACGAGAAGATCCTAAATAAGGTAGTAGATTCAAACATGACCACAGACACATAAGCCATTTGGCAAATATTCTTCGACGGTGCTTCAAGAACAGGGCCCAAAGGTGATATCGTCGCTGGCGTCGGGATAGTACTGATTTTCCCGTATGATCTAGTCATCAATTGCGCTTACTCCCTCACAGATCTATGCTCCAATAATGTGGTAGAGTACAACGCCCTCGTCATCGGACTCTAACTCGCTAAACACGTGGGAGTTGACTACCTGGAAGCCTATGGTGATTCCAAGATGATAGTCAATCAAGTCTGAGGCGAGTATGAAGTCCGAAACGAAGAATTGATTCCCTACTACCAAGCCGAGCTTGGAATAATCTCCACCTTCGAGTGTTTCTTCATAGAGCACGTCCTTTGACTGTAAAATATTAAGGTTGACGACCTGGCTGGTCTCGCAGCCTGTTTTGCTGTTCCAACCAATACTCATGGACTAATCACCGTGGTCGGTCAAGAGCTGGTCAGCCCAAAGAATAATATCTATCTATGCCTAAGCCACTCAGTAGAGATGAATACCGACTCACAAGACTAGAGACTTCCATTCATCGACTACGCAGTATATAGTATTCTCCCCGAGAACCCAAAGGAAGCCACTTCCATCAGAAAATGTTTCCTCCGGTTATATTACGATACGACTACCAAAATATTGTATCGTTGTTCCTACGGCGGCCTTCTTCTATGATTCCTATAGAATACAGAAGCAAAGCAGGTTCTCCGCGAGGCTCACGACTGAGTTTGCCATATAACCATCAGCCCAGATCCAAACTACAGGACGTCTCCAGAGAATATGTTACTATTGGCCAAAAATGGTAGAAGACGCCATTGACTGCGCAAGGAAGTGCTAAGCATGCCAAATCCATGCCGACTTCATCCACCAACCCTCAAATTTTCTATACCTGACCATTGTATCTTGGCCATTCGAAGCCTGGGGCATGGATATCATAGGAATGATCAGGCTGCCTTCGTCTAAGGGACATCGATTTATCCTCGCTATTATCGACTACTTCTCCAAGTGGACTAAAGCCGTACCACTCGTCGAGATAAATACAACAAACGTGATCAGTTTCCTTAAGCATCACGTCATATATAGCTTCGGCTTGCCATGAAGGATCATCCATGACGATGGTCCATAGTTTCCAAGTCATGCTTTTTATCAGTTTTATCATAAAAATTGAATCCAGAATGTAGCCTCAACTGCGAACAACCCAGTAGCAAATGGTCTAGCAGAAGCATTCAACAAGACCATCATAAAGCTACTCAAAAAATTTGTGTCATCCAACAAATACGACAGGAATAAGAAGCTGGGTGAATATCTCTGGGCTTATCGAACAACGGTCCAGACACCTACTAGCAGTACGCCATTCTTCTTGGTCTACGGGAGCGAAGCAGTCCTTCTCCTTGAGGTCCAAATTCTCTCACTCCGAGCGGCTCTTTCCAACCGGCTAACCATTGACAACAATCACCGCCGACCGCTATAAGAGTTAGAATCACTCGACGAGAAGCTTTTCTTAGCTCGACAGTGCATTGAGCTGTACCAAACGAACCTCTCAGGATCTTTCAACAAATGGGTCAAGAAAAAAACTTACCAAGTGGGTGACCATGTCTTGACGGCAAGAAGGTCGATGGTTATGACCCACAAGACTGCTGACAAGTTCCAACCCAAATGGGAAGGCCCGTTCGTCGTAGAATATGTGTTCTCCAATGGCGTCTATCGATTGGCAAAACCAATGGCGACTTGCTCTTGATGCCCATCAACGACAAGTTCCTAAAAAAGTACTACATCTAGGGCTAGGCCGGTACTTCCCTATCCACGTTGGGACAATAGAGATGTATAGGGTTCCTACTCCCTGTTCATCCCCAGTAAGTGCCTATGCACGATATTTCCCTACAAGCCATTATCAGTATTCAGGAGTCCTAGATACACAACGAATAATGGATCCACACAATCTCCCCAGCGGGGCAGTCCTCAGGTCCACCTGTACACTTCCACAGGGACCACCCAAACCAGCTTCGTTAGATGCTAACCATGTCCATATTACCTCTGAGCTATCGTCCTAAAGAACTCCCCAGCAAAATAACCCTCATGTCTATCTACGTTCCCGGATGGCCCATATTCAGCAAAGTATTCCTCAATGAGTTTCTCGGACATTGTTTCATGTCTATATCACCACTGAACTACTGTCCTAACATTTTTTTCGGCCGAGTTTGCCAAGTCCATATTACCTCTGAGCAAACCTTTCGGGTTTGGCTATCGATTATCACGTCCATATTATCTCTGATATCGGTGGTTATCTCAACTTAGCAACCATACTTAATTCTAAGTATGCCAGCAGTGTTAAGTCCACAAAATCTGCTACGTCCATATTACCTCTAGCATGGCTTGTCTTGAACCTATTACTTGCACTCAAGTGCACAGGAAGTAACGGGTCCACAAAAATTATCACATTCATATTACCTCTGATAGGGTTTTGTCTCGAATTTATTACTTTTACTCCAGTGCACAAGAAGTAATAAGTCCACCAAAGATCCTCCAGTGGAATGTCCTCAATGGAAGCAAACAAGTTCACGTCCATATTACCTCTGAACTATGAGCTGCCCATGTTCCCCATCCAAAAAAAATAGCCACGTCAATATTACCTCTGGCTTGTTTCTTTTTTCTTCCACCAAAAAATACCGGGATCGTACCTAACCTTCCGATATAACAATCGATCAGCTCACGTCTACGTCACCTCTGAGCTATCGTCCTCACATCCTCCCTAGTAGGGTTTGCCTTTGTAAACTCCCTCACCCAAAATAGATATTTTGTGTATATTTTATATTATTATATTTATTATAGATGTTGAATTTATTTAGAGTATTCTCTTAGTTAATTAGAAAATAAATTTTTTAGTATATTTACTTATATAAATATTTATTTAGAATTATTTTTAGGCTATTTTAGATTATTGAAATTTTTTCATAATTTTTAGTTAATTAAAAACTAGTAACACTAATTTTCTAGGACTTTGAAGAATTTATTTTATATTCAAACTTAACTAAAAATATCCCAAAATTTTATTTTAAGTTCTAAATAGTCACATATATTTTCTAGAATTGTTTGGGAATTTTCAGAGTATTTTTAGTATTTATTGGGAGTAATTAGGCTAATAACTAATTTTTAGGACTTGTAGAATTTATTGTGCAATCTCAGGAATATATAATGGACCTACGTTATTTTCTAGAGTTTATAATATTATTATATATTTTCTGGAATTATTTCAGAATTTTTGGAATAATTTTAGTATTTATTTTTAGTTATATGGGTAAAACTAATATTTAGAGCTTCTCCTAATTATAGTAGAAAACCTATGAATATAAAATTATTCCAAGTATTTTTCTAGGATTTTTGGATTCAAAATATATTTTTTGTAATTTTTCCAGATTTTTATGATTATTTTTATTATTTATTAGGAGTTATTTAGATTTAAAATAACTTAAATAATATTTTGATAAAGGCAAATCAAAAATAAATAATATAAATAAAATCATCCAATCAGATTCTTACACGTTTCAGCCTATAGATATCCATTCAGCCACAGGTACATCTCTATATATATATAATATGATAACCCTAATTATCTCATTATTTAGAGAGAGAGATTTTGGAGAATTGCCATCTAGGGTTTCTTCATCTTCCAGAAGCCATTGCGCATAGCTCCGGACTCCAAATGAGGCCTACTTTCTTGCGTTAGAAAGATATTGAGGTTAACTTTCTGATTATATAAATTGTTTTTCAAAATTATTAGTATTAAATTATGGAAAATTCGTAGAGCACAGCATGTCCGAAAATAGACGTGTTTCGATGTTTTCGTAATTCCGGGAGAACCCGGGATCAGAATCATGAACCATTTAAAGTTTTGGAAAGCTAATGTCGAGATCATTAACATATATTTTTCCTAGAATTTAATTCGAAGTATTTATATACTGTTAATTCTGTAGAACTTTTAGGTTAGAATTTAACCATCGGTGCACAATACAAAATTTGTATGTGCCATAATTCTCAAACGAATTTGAATTCGGACGAGCTGTAAATTTCAGCATATTTTGACACTGAAATCTACTGGAAATCATGCATGAAAGTTAAGTTTGTGTTGGTTGACTTTTTGAGAAAAATTCGATTTGCGTGCCATGAGTCCCGAGTTGATAAAATTCAGTTCTTTGGACAAAATTTGGGTTTAACAATAAAATTAGATTATAATAAGATTAAAATACTATTTTAGGTTATTTTATTCAGAATTAAAATAGATTAAATGGAGGAACCTATTTACCCACTTTTGTAACCTAACTTGTTTAATTTATGTGATGGGTAGATCGGACGACGCCTTGAGTTGGGACTTCATCCTTTTTAGACCAGGCAAGATACCTTGCCAAATTATTTACAGTATTTTGTATGCTTAGTATATTTCTGTATATTTATTGTATTTCTGTATAGTTCTTGCATGTGTAGTTTTTCTTCAGTCATTACTATGTATTAGATATGTTGACACATACATGGCACCTAGTATCATGAGAGGACAATCATTAGGCGTATGGGCTTTTAACCACTCTGGTAAACCGTAGTATATAGTTCACACTACGGGCGTGTGTCGCGCTGGTCGCTACCTCCACGGTATGTCAATTTTTGGAGTCTCGCTGGTCGCTACCCCCGCGATATATCGATTTCTGATGTCCATTGACGTGTGTGTGAGTTGTGAGGTAGATCGAGTAGCCTACCCTTGCCCATACGTCGAAAAGTTGTCCTCATTTATATTCATATAGATGTCTTGTACAGCGTACTTATTTATTTTCAAATAATATGCATGTTTACTGTATTCAAGTTGGCTCGATTTTCTGTATCATGTTACGTCCCTCTGAGGACATGGTCCTCTGCTAGGTGTATTTGTTCTTGAGTATTTGCAGGAGCGTAGATTTGGATGGTTATATATATTTTGTAGATGTCCTCTCTTCGAGCCCGTGATTGCTAGCTGGTATTCTTATATGGTGTTGTTGTGTTGTACTTATTTTATATTTGCTCTTACATTCGAGTTGGTAGTGGATTTGTTTCCATCCAACTATCATCCTTAGATACTTATGTTGAGATCTAGTTATATAGATGCTGGTTATTCATTTATATTAATTTTCTGTGGATGAGATTTAGATTGTACCCTGTGACTTGTGACATATTTTTATACCACTTATAGATTTTATATTCATATTACAGCGTACGTATGGGTTTGGTTTCCATATATTGGAGTTGCCATATCCATGCGGCTGGCATGCTTACGTGTTCTTAGTCCTATGTATTTTGGGACTGGGATGTGACATATTTTTGTGGTGGCCCATACAGGTCGAGAGCATATTATCTCGGTTACGTTATTGTACCGAACAAGCCTGCACCTAGGAATAGAATATAGGATCTCATCCACAATTGACTATTATTCATCTTCCTCCTATCTGAATAATTGTATCCTGCTTGATTCCTGTACTTCCCTAATAGTTCTTTGAGTATAGCCTTCTGCTAGAATATAGGAACCCCTGTTATTAGGATGATAATTATGGTAGCACACCTATTAAGAATACAACGAGAATATAGATACACCACTAAGTTTAGAATATCTAGTGAACCCTAGAATTCCTTATCTCTAGAATTGGTTTACCATTACCCCTTGATGTAATATGAAGACTTGAGAGTAGTATAGACACTACTAGAGTTAGTTAGAAGTTTGACCATAGTGTTTGACCCTAGTATTGAGGAACCAATAGAAATCCAAGGTTAAATATTAGGGCTGGACCTAACACTTATGGTGAGATAATATTAGAACTATAAACTTAGATCATTGTCTTATTAGTAGCAGATAGTACCTTAGGAAGCTAAGAGCAATGAATATAACGTTTCTCTTGATCATACCTCGAACATAGCAACTACCATACCCTTTCCCTTAGAAAACCACGATGCTATATAGAGCCCCCTATTTTAATTTCATATATTGTTCCTCTGCGACCTTAGAGTTCGCTAATTGTGCGACGACCAAATTTTGTTCCTCTATTCTTTATCTTTCAACTCGTGCCATCTGACACTGCTGATTATAGACCAAGTAAATTTATTCTATGTTAGGATATATATAGCTTGCTAGGATTTTGGTGGTTACTCTTGAATTTTGAAATTGTGTGCTTAGTAGTTAGAACTTGATGGTTTAAGCTATTCTTGTAGATTGAGACCTGGCGCTTATCCCTTAGTTTTAAATTGCGTAACATGTACCCCCACCTCGATACGAGTTAGATCCTTTCCCCTTGACGGCCAGTAACTCTTCTATCCTTACTATTGACACTTGCTCTATGAGCGCTATGATTAAGACTTAGGACGACCATGACCTATGTAATGAAAGAGGATACCCTAATAAATACCAAGACCCCTTCCCGTAGACCTTAACAGGAGTTCTACGGTATCCTTAAGGCAATTACAGTATTAGTTAATTGTTATAAGTTGGGTAGCATACCTCACAACCTAGTATCACATAGTCTTTTGCCCTATTATTGAAGTGTAGCTGAATGACATTAATTGTATGCTAGCATAAGACGACAGTGTTTATTTAGACAATAGAATTTAGAGGTCCTTGCCCCCATTTGGTCGACTAGCGACATAGACAAGGAGGTTGTATGATAACTATAGAGATTTGTAGAGTCTTTATTATTATTGCTTATTCTATTTTTTGTTTTGTTTTTGTGAACTTGAATTGACTTGTACCTCCTTTCATCATCATCTAGCATACCTATAATTGTTGTACCACCTTGACTTATGCCGCTATTATAGCATAGTTTTGCAAGCTTATTCTTTTATCAAGCTTGTTCACTATATATGTATTAGTGGATGCATACATTAATACATTTTAGAATCAGTGTACTACGGTCTGATCAACCATAGTGCGCGTGGTTCGCCCTTCGTATAACTACTTTACGTGGATTGAGATATCTAGTTATTAGTAGGTGAATAAACTTGCCCTCTAGATATGTCTAAGCATATCGTATCCGTTACATAACTGTACCGATGCGAGCATGTGGATAGGCATTACCAAAATAGGACTTCAATCCATAACTGCTTTGACAATTCCTATTTGAATTCTTTAAACGCCTTGATCCCGATACATCTATTCTATTACCTCGCCCTTGAACTCTTTATTATTGATCTCCGTCTTCCCTTATTTCGGAAAGACGAAACCTCGTGCTTGGTATAAGTTTGATACACAAAGAGTACTAGATATACCCCATAGGCCGATCACATACTTGAGAATTATTCTTTCATAATTAAGGATATATCATATATGATATAAACGGCGTTGAAGTTTTGAGGATTGAATGACATTGAGTAAATAAATTAAGGAATATTTTTCTTAAAGTATATAGCCTTCTGTGATAGATGGGTAAATTCTAAGTTGGGTAGCAGTGCATTGGCAACTCGAGAGGAATTTTTTTTAGATTGTGATCGAGTAAGATTAGATTGGGAGAGGTTCAAGCCATTTAATTTTGAGAATTTTAGAAGAATGACCAAGATGATGAGGATTAATGAATTTTAAAAATCTTGATATTGAGGACCCAATATTTATACCTTAAGTACATAATTTAAATTTTTGAGTATTGAAGGTAAAATCATCAATTTGAATTTGAAGGATAAATATATAATTTTAGACTTGAACATTGGTGGACTGCATTTAAATTATTTTTCAATTTGATGATTTAAATTAAGAATTAAAATTTGATGGTTGGACTACCTATTTGAAATATTAAGGATGTGAATGGAATTTAAAAGTTGAAGAATACAAAAAAAATAATAAGTAAAAATAGGAATAATATTGGACTCGAATTACTTCTAGAGGAGATTATGATAGTTGGAGATCGTGAGGTAAAATTTGATATGGGTTATTTAAATCTTGAAGATATTATATGGATTCAATTTAAATTTGGATATTGATGATTTGGAAAAGTGAGAAGAGATTACAATAGGTTGAATTTTAATTTGAACAATGATTATCTTAATTTTGAAATGATCGCGATAGATTTGAATAGATTTTGTTATTTAAATTTTTGGAAGAGATTGCGATTGACGTACCTTATGTACGAATGCGAAGGATTTAACAAATTATGCCTTATTTTAATTTCGAGGACGAAATTGTTTTAAGTTGGGTAGATTGTAAACTCCCTCACCAAAAATAGGTATTTTGTGTATATTTTATATTATTATATTTATTATAGATGTTGAATTTATTTAGATTATTCTCTTAGTTAATTAAATAATTTTTTAGTATATATACTTATATAAATATTTATTTAGAATTATTTTTAGGCTATTTTAGATTATTGAAATTTTTTCCATAATTTTTAGTTAATTAAAAACTAGTAACACTAATTTTTTAGGACTTTGAAGAATTTATTTTATGTCCAAAATTAACTAAAAATATCCCAAAATTTTATTTTAAGTTCTAAATAGTCACATATATTTTCTAGAATTGTTTGGGAATTTTCTGAGTATTTTTAGTATTTATTGGGAGTAATTAGGCTAATAACTAATTTTTAGGACTTGTACAATTTATTGTGCAATCTCAGGAATATAGAATGGACCCACGTTATTTTCTAGGGTTTATAATATTATTATTTATTTTCTGGAATTATTTTAGAATTTTTGGAATAATTTTAGTATTTATTTTTAGTTATATGGGTAAAACTAATGTTTAGAGCTTCTCCTAATTATAGTAGAAAACCTATGAACATAAAATTATCCCAAGTATTTTTTTAGGGTTTCTGGATTCAAAAAATATTTTCTGTAATTTTTCCAGATTTTTATGATTATTTTTAATATTTATTTGGTGTTATTTAGATTTAAAATAACTTAAATAATATTTTGATAAAGGTAAATCAAAAATAAATAATATAAATAAAACCATCCAATCAGATTCTGACACGTTTCAGCCTATAGATATCCATTCAGCCGCAGGTACATCTCTATATATATATAATATGATAACCCTAATTATCCCATTATTTAGAGAGAGAGATTTTGGAGAATTGCCATCTAGGGTTCCTTCATCTTCCAGAAGCCATTGCGCATAGCTCCGGACTCCAAACGAGGCCTAGTTTCTTGCGTTAGAAAGATATTGAGGTTAGATTTCTGATTATATAAATTGTTTTTCAAAATTATTAGTATTAAATTCTGGAAAATTCGTAGAGCACAGCATGTCCAAAAATAGACGTGTTTCGATGTTTTTGCAATTTCGGGAGAACCCGGAATCAGAATCATGAACCGTTTAAAGTTTTGGAAAGCTAATGTCGAGATCATCGACATATATTTTTTCTAGAATTTAATTCGAAGTATTTATATATTATTAATTCTGTAGAACTTTTAGGTTAGAATTTAACCATCGGTGCACAATACAAAAATTTGTATGTGCCATAATTTCCAAACGAATTTTAATTTGGACGAGCCATAAATTCTAACATATTTTGACGCTGAAATCTACAAGAAATCATGCATGAAAGTTGAGTTTGTGTTGGTTGACTTTTTGGTCAACAGATCGCCTCGATTTGTGTGCCATGAGTCCCGAGTTTATAAAATTCAGTTCTTTGGACAAAATTAGGGTTTAACAATAAAATTAGATTATGATAAGATTAAAATTCTATTTTAGGTTATTTTATTCAGAATTAAAATAGATTAAATGGAGGAACCTATTTACCCACTTTTGTAACCTAACTTGTTTAATTTATGTGACGGGTAGATCGGACGACGCCTTGAGTTGGGACTTCATCCTTTTCAGACCAGGCAAGATACCTTGCCAAATTGTTTACAGTATTTTGCATGCTTAGTATATTTCTGTATATTTATTGCATTTCTGTATAGTTCTTGCATGTATAGTTTTCCTTCAGTCATTACTATGTATTAGATATGTTGACACACACATGGCACCTAGTATCATGAGAGGACAATCATTAGGCGTATGGGCTTTTAACCACTCTGGTAAACCGTAGTATATAGTTTGCACTACGAGCGTGTGTCGCGCTGGTCGCTACCCCCGCGGTATGTCCATTTCTGGAGTCTCGCTGGTCGCTACCCCCGCGGTATATCGATTTTTGATGTCCATTGACGTGTGTGTGAGTTGTGAGGTAGATCGAGTAGCCTACCCTTGCCCATACGTCAAAAAGTTATCCTTATTTGCATTCATATAGATGTCTTGTACAGCGTACTTATTTATTTTCAAATAATATGCATGTTTACTGTATTCAAGTTGGCTCGTTTTTCTGTATCTTGTTACGTCCCTCTAAGGACCTGGTCCTCTGCCAAGTGTATCTGTTCTTGAGTATTTGTAGGGTGTGATAAGTCCAGGTATGATAAGTCCACAAAACCTGCCACTTCTATATTACCTATGGCAGGGTTTCATTTCGAACTTATTACTTGCACGCCAGTGCGCAGGAAATAATAAGTCCACCAAATACCCTCAATAGGATGTCCCTAAAAGACTACGGTATTATACTACGTCCATATTATCTCTAGTATAATACCTAAAGTCCATAACATACAACACGCCAAGTACAAGAGAGAAGTTCTGGAAAAAGATAAACTTTTCATTAATATTCAAGATCATGAGTACACACAATGGAAATCCATTATATTTCAAGGGTTTTTATTAATACTTAAGATTATGAGTACATGTGATAAAAATTCTACAATCAAAACTTTCTTCGTCCAGGCGCCCCACCGAGCCGCTGTTGCTAGTAACACAAATCGAGCTCGCAGCATAACTCACTGCTTTCCGGATCATCCTTCCACAGTGCAAACCTCAGTATATGGAAAAGACTCTATACTGATGGATAACAAGGGAGGAGCAGGAGCATGTGCTCTTCAACCACGTGGGGAGATCTAAGACAGGAATGATAACTAATACAAATTATGTCATCGACATCGCAGGCCCCCGGCCGGTAGCAATCCCCATAAAGGGGAGAAATACAGCTCACATGCTGCATAAACAAGGACAACTCAGCGCATGACGCAGGATGTTCATCCTCGTCTCCTGGATTAGTTCTTGGCGAATAGTCCTCTTCTCCTAGATCAGTTCTTGGTGAACTATCCTCTCTTATGGGTCAGTTCTTGACGAGGAGCCGCCGCATAAGGCTGAGATTCTCTTTGAATGACAGGTTTTATGATATTCTTTCCTGCTCTATCAAAGGCACCACGAAGAGTGATAAAACCTGTATATAGAAAACATATGTCAGTCTCAACAAAGGTTACAAAAGCACATAGTGGCCGCATGTCGCTTCTAAGGCACAGCCACGCACGGGAGGGGACATCTCAAGATAGCCAAAGTACACACTCATGAACAAGAGAAACTCTTGTCCATGCGACTAAGCCACAGACAGGCTCTGCGCGTATGCTTCGGATGGGCCGAATCCTCACCCATGCGGCTAAGCCACTGATAGGCTCTGCACACATATGGCAGAGGACTACACAACTATGCAAAAAAAATTTGTAAGGGTGGGACCTGTGCGTGTTCTAAATGATTTTGTATCCATACTACAAGGTCGTGTACTTGTGTCTCTGTGTCCATGCTATCATGACACACCCTTACCTCCAAAAGGAATGCCATCATAAGGAGGCCATGGATCGATGCTGTTACGCCCCAATAACGGAATACAGAGACATACATGGCCAGCTACCCCATATAAGGTACTATACGTCGTATGACGATCACGGTTGTATAAGACAAGGGGGTTCATGCTACAATCAAGTCTCCTATGGTCAAGAACTTTTATGTCTCAATCATTCAAACAAGAAACAGTGAGCATAGAGCATATATAATAAAGCAATAAGGCGTTCCAAATACTTTCTCAAAATATTCTGGAGTCCAGCTGTGCAAAACAAGAAGCTGAAAGAGTAACAAAAGTACATGACAGTGATCAGCTGTAGTCTGATTTAATATAATCATGTAAAAAAACTAATGTCCAGATAAACCGGCTAACAGGTGCCGGTGACTAAACGCCCAAAAGAAGTAAATGTTCGTTGATGAGCAAGGAAGAAAAAAATCCACTCGCTATCCCCTGCGACCATGTTCCTGGTACGCGCCATAAGTAGGGGGAAGGTACGCTGGATCCTCGAGTGATGGCTCAAAACCTGGCCATACAAAACCAGTAGGGTTAGACCCCAAATAGCAAGTACCACAAAGGAAGCACAAAATGGAGAAACAAAAATCCAATAAAACATATAATAATACATAAGTTCAGTGTCATAAATTAGGTCCATGGCATATCCTAGCATAAATGCCCAACCCTACAACCAAACAAGGACAAGGGTTGAACCATCACACTATGATAGTCCATTTCCCTAGGCTACTAGCTGAATAATACAATCACAACCAAACCATTTCTTTCTAAATCGTCCAATCATTTATATGGCTTGCTATTTTATGGAGTCTGAGGTTATCTCAGAAAAAATGCATAATAAGTATCCTCAGATCACGCCAGCTGCAATCTGATTTAATATAATTATGTAAGAAAATTAATGTTCAGATAAACCGGCTAACAGGTGCCGGTGACTAAAAGCCCAAAAAAATAAATGTTCATTGATGAGCATTGAAGAAAAAAATCCACTCACTATCCCCTGCGATCATGTTCCTAGTATGCGCCATAAGTAGGGGAAAGGTACGCTGGATCCTCGAGTGCTGGCTCAAAACCTGGCCATGCAAAACCAGTGAGGTTAGACCCCAAATAGCAAGTAAAACAAAGAAAGCACGAAATGGAGAAACAAAAACCCAAGGAAAACATATAATAATACATAGGTTCAGTGTCATAAATTAGGTCCATGGCATATCCTAGCACAAATGTCCAACCCTATAACCAAACAAGGACAAGGGTTGAACCATCACACTATGGTAGTCCGCTTCCCTAGGCTACTAGCTGAATAATATAATCACAACCAAATTCATTTTTTTCTAAATTGGCCAATCATTTGTACGGCTTGCTATTTTGTGGAGTCTGAGGTTATCTCAGAAATAATGCATAATAAGTATCCTCAGATCACGCCAGTGCCGAACATGAGCTAACTGAACCAAATAATAAAAATATGCACTTGCAGGATGCACCAGTCCCCCGTAGGACCACTGCGCTAAAAATACAGTATTAACGGTTCCAGTGTTCCTATATTAAAATAGTGGCTCGACATAATAATAGTCAAATACTGTTCTCCACTAAGGTAGATGATATACAATATCTGTGGTGGCCAGCCCACAGCGTACTTAGAATATATCTCTACGGGAAGGTTCGTTGGCATGATCTCGGGATACCGTTTCCTCCAAATGTTACTACCATTTTTAGTTACCTAATTAGCCCTATGTTGTGTTTGAAATCTTAAGACGTAGTTACATGAGAATTTTCCTTAAGATATCGTACAAAGTACGAGCACGCTAGATATGAATCTATAAAAGTCAAATATGGATTCACCCGAGCGTGTATGCAACATTCATACAATCAATATCCTAGCTACGCTTTGGTAGTTGACTCGTTTATTATGCCCATACTGGAGAAATAATATATGTATTTATAATATCACGCATTTAGGAATTTGGAGGCATTCTCAATGCACAACCCAAATATAATCACATAACACGCAACAGGATATGTCGTACCTCGACGCACATTAAATCATGAACAATAATCCGACAATAGTAGTATCAGCACGGATACAATATTCGAGTCCAATTACCAATTATACATTGGGTCACATGAATTAAGAAACCATTAATCAATAAGCAGGCCGCATGGGTCTCTAGGCCACATGAAAAGTCAGACTGTATGACAATCATACCGCATATGAAGTCAGGCCGCATATGAAGTCAGGGACGCATGGGAAGTCAGGTCGCATAAAGTCAGGGTTAAGGTCTACTCCTTAGGACAAGTGATGAAGTAACGATAATAAATAAAGTATCAGTGATGTGACATAAAGTGATGGATGTGACAAGCCATAATGTGTGTCAGGAAGAAAAGACAAAAATCATAGAAGGATCTGCCCAGGTTCAGAGTGATGCATCCAAAGAGAATAGTGGCCACATGCTCTCTAGTGCGGCATAAGTGTCGTTGTCACTTATAAGTCAAATGCCGCATGGAGGTCTTTTGGACTTAGCGAATTTCTCATTCGTTCAGCGAGTAAAAGCACAAGGTGTTCAAGGACACTTGTGTACACAGTAGTCATGCGTCCAATAAAATGGATGCATGCTGTCAGTATGCGGCAAGAGTTTGGGCCGCATAGCCCTCTCGGTCCGCATAGCACTCTCAGCCTCATAGCTCACTGGCCGCATTCACATAGCACTCTCAACAACAGGTTCGGCCATGACAAAAAAGCTCCAAAAACTAAAATCTTGTTTTGTTCATAAAATGCTCAATTTAAGTCCAAATCGGGTGAACAAAAAGCCAAAATGCTCTAAATTGAAAGCACTATCATGTAGCAAAAACTAGTTTTCAAAGACACAAGTTTAATAAATCAAAACTAAAAAAAACTCATAAAACCTATAAAAATTCTAAGTTAGAAATATAGATCTACAATAATCCATCTATCAAAATAGGAAACTCCAAGAACTAAAAGTGCTTAGAAACACATAATAAACATAATAGAACAATAATATGGAGAGTTTTTCTATTTCTCATGCAAGGTGTACTTGCCTATGGAAATGGGAAGAGAAAACTAAAGAAGAGGAAGTAATGAAGAAGTGAAGAGAGAGAGAGAGAGAGAGAGAGAGAGAGAGAGAGAGAGAGAGAGAGAATATTGGGTTATATATGGTAGGGTTTGAGGGTTGAACCAAAGGTTCTCATGACTTAAACCAACCCACAAAATAAACCATGAACCAGGTTTAAACCAAAGAATGGGTCTAGTCTCCATGCACATGCAACCATGCTAAAATAAAATACATTCCAAATACGTATATTGGGAATGGGGATTGACAGACGCTACTCCTGACCAACTCCTCAACGAGATAAATAGTAGCCCTCGATATATTCTTTTACGAAAGGAAGCCGAGAGGCAAAAGTTCTCTCTCCTCCTCCCTAGCCCGCCTATTTATAGGCTCCTTGGGCGCATGAAAAGATCGAGGTAATAAACCAGGAAGTTATGAGGATGAACCTGATGTCTCGATTCACGTAATCCATATTTATCTCCTCGGAAATCGCCTTCAGAGTGAACTGTCACCTCAGGTTTCCCGTCGAAAGACGAATGAAGAATCCCAAGAAATATCCTCAAGGATCGAGCCAAATCCTGTATTTAATGGAGATTTGACAGCCTATCAAATACTCGTCCATGCGACCTGCCATCCATGCTGCCCGAAGACATCGCGTACATGCTTCTTATCCAACGTATTCCAAACTTATCAGTTTAAAAACTTTAAAGGGGTCTTGTAGAAGATTAGAAAATATGGATCCATGCTTCAAACAACCATGCGCCCGCATAAGGGCCTGACACAGGGATTACGTATGACACAGAATCCTGACAAACATTTTTTTGAGCGCTTGGAAAAATATGAGTACACTAAGCGACAAGAAGCTCTCGTCAGACTAAATAATAACTTCTGACAAGCGTACAACACCACGTGTATGAGGCCCCATGCATCCCAGACTCCATACGTTCCATGCATCTCTGGCCCCATGCATTCAAGACTCCACATGCTCTATGCGTCTTTGGCCCCATGCGTTCCAGACTTCACACGTCTCATGCGTCTCTGGCCCTATGCGTTTCAAACTCCATGCGTTCCATGGGCCCCCTGCGTTTTAGATTCTATGCGTTCCATGCATCTTTGGCCCCTTACATTCCAAAAACCATGTGTCTTATGCGATAAAATCCTCATGTTGTGACTGAAGTGATTCTCTCCAACTAAATGCGGCTACGTGTCAAGCTGACTAAGTCACACAAACAGTAAACGAGAACCGTCAAGATCTTCGGCAATAACAAATCTCAACGAAACGTCCACGTGGCAACTTTCCATGGACTCAAACCTTACTATGCATCTACAGTTGCAACCTCATTATGTTAAAAGATCTCCCTGTGGCCACCAAACAGAAGCACATGCGGCACCTATAGCCCATCAACATAATAGCTATAAATAGGAGCAAGTTGGACGTCCCAAAGGCTGGCTTTTTCTGCTTTAAAGAAAGACCATACCCTTTTAGAGAGCTACATACGTGCACACAAGCTCAAGAGAGAGAGAGAGAGAGAGAGAGAGAGAGAGAGAGAAGAGAAGAGAGCGTCCCTTATTCACTCGTCGAATCGTTAACGGAGTAAATGAACCGCCACAACGCTCTTTGTCCATCGTCACCCTACCTAGATTAAATATTGTTCTTATATTGTATGTTTATGACTTCTTTGTACACTTTTTGTTTGTTATTGAACAAATCAAATTTTAATGGCAAACACTCATATAGTTCATATGACGAACTGTACTGAATGGAGATGCCACGGGTTTGGACAGAGGTTCAAAGAGGTGAAGAGCCTCTAAGAATTTTTCAGCAAAGGGTTCAACATCATTGTAGTACAAAATAGTATCTTCTTTATTCATAAAATATAAAAAAAATTATCTTCCACATAGTCGGTAGAATCTTCAGCCTTGACAGGAGATTTGGTAAGATTGATGACTAGGGGTTGATTTACTGATGTTGGTTGCTTGTTACGATGAAGGTCGATAACCAAGGTCTCATTCTCTAGTGTTGGCTGTTCATTGCATCGAAGGTTGATGACCAATGGAGATGACTTGTGCAGATCGATGCCAAGAGTGTCACACCCCAGTCCCAAAAATACATAGGACTAGGATACGTAAGCATGCCAGCCGCATGTATATGGCAACTTCAATATATGGAAACTATGACACATGCGTACGCTGTATAATGAACAATAATTCACAAGTGGTAAAACTATCACAAGTCACAGGGTGCAATCTAAATCTCATCCACAGCAAATCAAATGAATAAATGAATAGCCAATAACTATGTAACTAGATCTCAATATGATGTATCTAAAGATAATTGTCGGATGGAAACAAATTCACTACCGAACTAGGATATAAAATAAACAAAATAAATACAATATAAGTACAACATCTACCAATCATGAGGCTCGAAGAGAGGACTCCTCAAAAATATAAGTAACCAGTCCTGATCTGTGCTCCTGCGAATACTCATGAACATCTACACCTGGAAAGGGACCAGGTCCTCAGAGGGACATAAAAAGATACATAGAAGCATGCCATAAAGGAAATACTGAATAAATAAAAGGGGTGCGCTAACCATCTAAGTGAATGCAATTTGAGGACAACTTTGGTACGTATGGGTAGGCGTAGGCATAACGTCCAACGTTCTCTAGAGTGTGGTATCTGTAATGTCCATCATTCCAAAGAATGCGGTATCTGTAAAATTACCAAGTAACATCCAACACTCTAAGGAACGTGGTATCTGTAAAATATATACGTCCGTATCGCTCCGAAGAACACGGTATCTGTATAAAGGAGGTGGGTGTCCCATACGCCTACTAGTCGTCCTCCCCGCCCAATGTAAATGTACAAGTCGCGAACACGACATGGACATCTCGTACTATAATGCAAGTCTCTATAGAAATAAACAACTAAGTAAAATACCGTCACACGTGTTGCTCACACCGATGGCCAGTCGAGTATGAGGCACGCGTCCCTACATAAACTCACTCTGTGACATAAAATAATATATGCCAAGGCCTGGGAAGTCATACCGATAACTCCACAACTTTAGGTGGGTCTACTAGACTCTAGGTCAGACACAAGTCCTAACGTCAATGTCTACGTTGACTACACCCGAGTCTCTCTCGGATGCGCACAGTTTATATAATCTAAAATAATAAACATGCAACTATGAATGACTGAATTTAAACAGTACAACAAGGCAAGGTATACTTGCCTGGCAAGAAAGCTGCGAAGTACCAATAATCTGCTCCTGAAGTTGCGTAGAACAATCCGATATGTCCTATATACATATAATATAATAAAATACAACACAACATCAGTCATTACACTAGCACATACACAACCATAAATACTTTGAACTCAGGGCATAGCTAGGTATGACAATGGTCAACTAGGGTCAAGTGTGCGTCTAATCGCACGGGTATCGCGTCTGTAATTACTGTACAAGACAGACAGTCAAAATGATACGGGGCTCGCCAGTATGTTAGTGTACATAATGACAGTCTGCTAATAAATCACATGGTCACAGGTCAATGGTAAATACAGGGTATCCGTAATTACGCTCGGGTCACTAGTAAATATATAAATATACATTATTATTAACTAGCATATAACATTAATACTTATAATATATATACCAATTATTTACATACTAACATATACTAATGAATAACTAAATATACATATACTAAATGTATACATACATATACCTATTTAAATACCTTTACACATATGTACATAAAATTATGGAGGAGGGGACAGGTACGAACCTGTATGGGCGTGCACGTGCACAAGATTGACGATGACGACGATGATGGTAAACGACGATGATGACGATGATGATGGCAACGATGTGGATGACGATGACGATGTTGATGACAACGATGTTGATGACGATGATGACGGTGGTGATGACGACGATGTCAATGATGATCACGATGACTAAGGTGACGATGATGATGATAATGGTGATGATCATGATAATGATTACATGATGGTGATGACGAGGATGAGGATGTGGGTGATGGTGATGACGAGGATGAGAATATGGGTGATAGTGATATGGATGATGGTGATAACGAGGACGATGATATGGATAATGGTGATTGTGTTGATGATTAATGATGGGAGGATGATGATAATGATGATGGGGGGGTTGGTGATGATGATGATGATAGGTTGATGATGATGATAGTAATGCTCACCGGAATCCGGCCAGGGGAGGTCCAACCAAGGAGGTCGAACAGGAAGGAGGACAAGGAAGAGGACTCGGGTTCAGTAGCTGTGGAGGTGGTTGAGGAGGAGGAGCAGGGAAAGTTGGAAGTCAGGGAGGAAGGAGGAGGAGTTCAGGGAATGGTGGTGGTGATGTGCTGGTGGTGTGGTCGTGGTGCCGGCGGCATTCAGGCGAGGGGGAGATGACGGCTCGGGTGGTGAGTGGCGGAGGTCGAGGTGTCAGAGAGGATGATGGTGGTGGTTTGTGATGTCGACGAGGGTGGAGGAAGGAGGACGGGGGAGAGGGAAGAGGTCGGGTGGCGGTGGTGTTGCTGGTGGTGTAATAGTGGTGGTGCAGTCATCAATGGCGGAGGCTCGAGGTGTCGTGGCAGCTGGGGGGATGGCCAGGAAGGGGCCAGAGATGGAAGAGGATGGCGAGGTGGTCGGGATCCGGTCTGTTCTGGCGAAGAGAGGCGTTCAGGCAGTCGGGTTGCTGGAGGAGAACGGTGAGGCGGTTGAAGTCAGGCGTGGCGAAGGGGTCGGCTGTGCTGTCCAGGCGAGCAAGGATGAGGGAGATGGTGGTCGCAGAGGCGGGGCTCCTCCAGCCAGGGGGAGGTCCGGCGAGGTCTCCGGCGGGACTTGACAGGGATAAGGGAGATGGACAGTACGGGACGGGGATGGGTTGGTATTCGGCTATGGTTGATTCTAGGTTTAGGTGAAAAGAAATTAAAGATATATATATATTTAAAAAGGTGGAATTTTGAGGTTGACCTAGGGTGGGCTTGGTCAACATCTTTTTGGGATGGGCTTGGCCTCACATGTAGGTGTTTGGAGGCTAAAATTTGTATTGTTTAAAATGCAAGGCTAGGGTTAAATGGGGGGGGGGAATGTTTGTGCGTTGCAAATTCCGAAAATTATGGAGAAAATTTGCATAAACAAAAAATAGGTTTTTTTCATGTGTCATGTCCAATGGTGTGGACACTTAAATGCACGTTTGCATAAAAGTGCCCAAAAATTAGAAAATTGCACAAAGATAGAAATTGGGTTTAAATTAATTAAAATAAATGCGCAAGGTGTTCTTGAATTAATTAGAAGTACATAGAGATAAAGTTTGGTAGGACACAAGTGTTATGGACAAAGAGGGCTCAGAGTAGAATTTTATCATAAATTGGGTTGCACGAAATGGGTCAAGATTGTGTCTCCAATTTTGATTGGAACACACAAGGATACAAAGTCATATTTATTTAGAATTAAATATAAACGTCTGCGATGAATATTGTACGACTAAAATATAGCACAATAAAGCATAATTATAAGTTACACAAATGTCAGAATAGTAGGTGGATATGTCTAGGACAAGGGTGTGAAGTTTGTAGGAAGGCATTGGCTAGTGAGATGCTCCAATTATCGAAGCAACGGTAAGGTGCACTATGTGATATAAATATTGTATAATTAAATAAAATGCCGTGTTCTATTTCTAATTGGATTCTAATTAGCCCTAATCTTTCTATCTAAGCCAAGTAGGCCTAATTTTGGGTGAGGGGGTTTACAAAGAGGCTTTGAAGTTATTGGACGAGTAGTACGTCCTTTGACTCGAATTATCAGAGGCTCTTCTTTTAGAGTATTTTTAGCTTCATCAATAGCTTGATTAGCTTCTTTTTTTATATACTACGGTGTATAGAGTACAGAATCAGCGAAATAGACTTTGACACCTTTGAATGGGTTGAGGTCAGCTACCTCTGTTTTGACCTCACCTCTACTGTTCATATATTTGAAGCATTGATGTAGGGTAGAGGGTACAATTTTATGCTCGTGTATCCATGGTCGTCCTAGCAAAATATTATAGGATACGTTATAGTCAATCACATAGTATGTGACTTCAGTACGTAGATCGCCTATTTAAATTTTTAGGCGTATCTTTTTTAGCGGTTTACTCCTTCCAACATTGAAGCCTAGAATTGTAGTACTGGTAGTAGATAAGTTGTGGATTGGTATCTTCAATCCTCTCAACAGACTTTTAGGAATGATGCTAAATAAAGAACCAGGGTCAATGTGAATCCGGTTCACCTTAATAGATCCGATATAACTGGTATAATACAGAGGCCTGTCATGCTGATTATCCTTGAGTAACATGTCATCTTGCGTGAAGGTGATATCAGAAATCTTCTCGATCACACTGTGACATTAAGGATATACTAATAGCTATTTATCAAGAGTCTTGAGTTGAGCTAAGCATGAGTCCACATGTATTAGAGCTTCGCTCAAAGCTTTACGAGTTTCCTTCGACAAATGGAGTAACTCGAATATGGAGAGTTGGGCTGGGGTATTGGCTATTTATGCCAATTATGTCAAAATTTTAGGACTTTTCAAGTCCTTGGTGTACATTCTTCTTCAGATATTTGTCGAAGCGTACTTTCTTTTGCTTTTCTTTCTCTGCCGTAGTAGGCTTCCAAGGACCAGATTCGGTTGTTACCGGAGCAACAAAAGTTGAAAAAGTAAGAAGAGTGTCAGGAACATCTTTCAAAATAAATTCATAAGTTTTATGATAATCTTTGCCGGATCTGGTACCAGTCATGGCTTCTTCTTTGGACATTGGAAGAAGAAGTATCATGTTACAGGACTTGAGTTTCTTTTTATCATTCTCCTTCTGGAGCGAGTCTGTTGGCTGGTCTCATCGTAGCCCATTCCACTACGGGATTTGTTGGACTGTCATCGAAGTTGTAGAGGAATACGTTGTCCCTTTCAAAGTTTAATCCTTCAGCTTTTTGGAAATTATACTCTATATTTTGCATCAAGCATACAGATTGATGGCTATATTGATAAAATTTAGGACGATCCTCCTTAAGCACCTGAGTTGAGGTTGATGCTCTAATGGTTGCAGAAGGAGGAGGAGAAATTTGTGTAGGAACACCTTCATAAGCACTGAAGATTTATTGCACCCGATGTAAAAGAACGTTGCCAATCATGGACCATTGACGGTACGTCAAGCGAAGCTTGGGAGTAGAGCTTGGTGGGGTAATATTCAGATTTTGAAATCTGATCTCGAGAGATATTCTTCTTGATATTGATCTTGATCTCTGTCTGAAAGATGATCTGTAGAAATAATATTGCATGATTTATACTTCTTACCCTTCTAAGATTTTAGATTGGAATATGCTACCCCCTGGTCCCAATCTGACAGCAAGTTGGGATGAATCCACATAATCTAGCCATGATCTGTGGTAAGAGGCACAAATTCCTCTGTTTGACTTCTAGGCAACGGGAGATTTACCACTTTTATCATAGCTCAAGGTATTGGGACGACGCCGT